>JAMKCH010039860.1:0-29049 GCA_023653785.1 Ophioderma brevispina
CACAGACACCCAATTATGTCACTCATCCTATAGTTCGTCCAGAGTTTCCTAGAGTACTGGTTATCCTGAAGATAAATGCTGTGTTCCAGTCATAGCTCTCCACTTATTACCACCCCTACACTACCTCTTAAGGAATCTATGCATTCCTTAATTTCTGACCACCTTTTCATCACTACAAACTAAACCTTACAAACCTGCAACAAAGCAACATTATCATGCTGGGTCACTTCCCTCATCTCTGATGCATTAAAAGTGAACGCCCGTCGTCACTGGACAGTAACATCGCCTTAACCCGCATGCTCATGAATTGGAAGTCAGGCAACATCTTGGGCTTTTCACTTAGGAGTGAACTTTTCTGATATTATGGAAGCAGCAGGATGGGGGACGCCAACAACGTTCCAGAACGTTTATATGAAGACGTCCTTTACAGTCACCAATCGTGGCCAAATCCATCCTGTCAGCAAGCAGTCAGAGTAAGAGGAGGGATTCCATGCATCCAAATCAACATTGGCTCATAAGGTGAGATTGCCGGTTTTACAATGGCTATGTGTGCTTTGATTATAGATGTGGCTGTTACTTGACTGCTATCATAGTATAATGTATATGGCTGTACATTGGGGCAAAATTTTATTTCAGCTTCCATTAAAATTCACATGGCGAGAAACCTCGCAACAACTGAGACTACCGACTCCACTTCCTCCACCTAGTGACCGGTGTGGCAGTCATGCCATTAGTTGGGTCATTTCGTAATGTATAAATGGATGAAATAGGAATATACTCACCAGAATGTTGTGGGATTATTCTATTTACATACATGTAGTACTTCCGAATGATCCAACTAGCTATAGGAACTCCTCATCCAGCCCTTCCCCGCAAGTGGAAAAGCCTTGGGGAAGTTACAAAAATGAGCAAAGGATCCTGGTGCAGTGACGTCAAGGATGGGCGTACCGATGCTAGCATTGGACCGCTACTAGGCATGGGCGCACCAAAATCTTTTAATGTGGCAATAGGGGTGTCTCCAGTCTTTTTTGTCCGCACAAAAAATCACTAGTTTGGATCATTCTTAAGTATACGGTATGTAAATAGAATAATCTCACTACATTCTTGTGAGTAAAGTTTTAAGTTACACGGACACATCATTTTTAATACAGTAGTGGTAACATTATCTAAGCTTAAAAAACAATGATGATATATCAATTGAACGCTAGGACTTTGAACTTGCATTAAAGAAATATATTTTTTCTGAATGTACATAATATGCAAATTAGCTCATGAATAATTAATTAGGTCTACCAAAATACAGAGAAAAATTGATTTTAAATTAAATGACATATTTGAGATATATAGTACCCCAATTTAATAGTTTTAATGGCTGAAGTTTTTAAAAAAAAAAAGTTTAAACTGCACTCCTGCAGATAAATCAAAAGAAATGGGTTGATTGGGATTATTTGTCATAATGCACTTGTGCAATTTCAAGTCCCGGCCCTGGGGGTCCCGGACTAGCGGGGATTAGCCGGGATGTACATTTTGCGCTGTCGGACACCCCGCCTTTTGTCACCCTATAAGTAGCACGAATCCCCGGGTAGCCGGCTTACTTTTTTGTACATCCCCCGCTATGTCGATCCCGGCCCCTACTAGCCGGGCTCGGTGGTGAGCAATCCCCGTATTCTCAGCCGATGGGGGCGGGGACTGCTTTAAAACTCTGTACACACCGGCTCGGTCCGGCTTGGGCGACCAGGTCTAAATATACTACACTTGGGGATCGCCAGCATGTCAGAACCGAGCCGAATGTTCACCACATCGGAAGTTATGTTTGATAAACAAAACCTCGTTTAGTTGGTTTGTTAACAAATCCACATTATCCACTGTCATATCCGACCCTAAACATATGTCAGGAGTAATATGTAAAACCCTGCATCATATCTGCCAAGGGAAACTTCATCCAAAACATAATAATCATAATGGTCTTTTTGTTGGCCTACTCTGTGATAGTGACTTGCTAAAATAAACTTGAATATATTCCCATGCCGTACTTTCAGTGTGTATCATATATCGACCCTGCCCAGGGGAGGCACTCAAGCATCTTTGTTGGAACTGCAATGATGGATTGCATATATTCCGCAGATAACAAAGCGAAAAACGTGCAGAACCACAGCATTTATTTGTTCCATAGCGATTCCAATTTTTCATATTAAAACCCGCGTTTTATGCATGAAATGACAATATTCCTGGCATTTAGCAAGAAATATCAAATAGCTTGCAACTACCTACGGTGATTTTATGAATTAAATGATCAGACACACTTCTAGTAATTTATTTTGATTCAGTTGATATTGGAATTTTGTAAAACATTTCCCTGTTGATTTTTGATGTTTTCTGGCGATTTACGTTGAAATTATTGATCCTCGGATTAGTTGATATCTCGACCGTGCACACGCGTTTGTGCTACTTGTATAGCTTGCCTTGTCACAAATGGAAGAGATCGACTGCAATGGTAGCTATAAAATGGTGATATACTACCGATTTGACGGGCGATACTACTCGCTGATAGCCTGGTTTTATAAGGTGTGACACATGCGTTAAGTCCCCGTTTTTTTCCCGCCGACCGGGAACATTTTTGTCACTCTGCCGGCTTAAGTCCCGCTATCATCATGATTGTCCGGCAGGGCGGGGACAAGCTAACTTACATTCCCGGCCAGTCCCAGCTAACATCCCGGCTTGCGGGGCAATACTTTTTTGGTACATCCCGGCTCTGTCCCGTCTATACCCCGCTATGTCCCGGGACCCCCAGGGCCGGGATTGAACTTGACAAGTGCATACTCAGTTATGGACATTTTTGTGCTATTTTGGGGCTAACATGCTTAAAAATGGCACTTTCAACATCAAAACCAATTTATTTGTTAAATGATATAATTTTAAGCTAAAAGTGGTATTTTGATAAAAGGTATAATCCATCAAAATTATTCAATAATAGACCACTATCAAGATATTTTTGTACATAGAGGATGGAGGACGCCTACAACGTTCCAGAACGTTTATATGAAAGACGTCCTTACAAGTAACCAAATCGTGGCCAAAACCATCCTGTCAGCAAAGCAGTCAGAGTAAGAGGAGGGATGCCATGCATCCAAATCAACATGCTCATAAGGTGAGGATTGCCGGTTTTACATGGCTATGTGTGCTTTGATATAGATGTGCTGTTATTGACATGCTATCATATATATGTATATGGCTGTACATTGGGGCAAAATTTATTTCAGCTTCCATTAAAACTTCACATGGCGAGAAACCTCGCAACAACTGAGACTACCGGCTCCACTTCCTCCACCTAGTGACCAGTGTGGCAGTCATGCATTAGTTGGATCATTTCGTAATGTATAAAATGGATGAAATAGAATATACTCACCAGAATGTTGTGAGATTATTCTATTTACATACATGTATACTTACGAATGATCCAACTAGCTATAGGAACCCTCATCCAGGCCCTTCCCCGCAAGTGGAGCCTTGGGGAAGGTACAAAAATGAGCAAAGGATTCTGGTGCCAGTGACGTCAAGGATGGGCGTACCGATGCTAGCATGGGACCGCTACTAGGCATGGGCGCACCAAAATTTTTAATGTGGCAATAGGGGTGTCTCCAGGCTTTTTTGAGCACAAAAAATGCACTAGTTGGATCATTCGTAAGTATACATGTATGTAAATAGAATAATCTCACAACATTCTGATGAGTATAGTTTAAGTGACACGGACACATCATTTTAGATACAGTATTGGTAACATTATCTAATGCTTAAAAAACAATGAGTGATATATCATTGGAAAGCTAGGACTTTGAACTTGCAGGTAAAGAAATATATTTCTGAATGTAAATAATATGCAAATTAGCTCATGAATAATTAATTAGGTCATACACAAAATACAGAGAAAAATTGATTTTAAAATTTAAAATGACATATTTGAGATATATTAGTACCCCAATTTAATAGTTTTATTGTATTTTTTAAAAAAGTACTGCACTCCTGCAGATAAATCAAAAGAAATGGGTTGATTGGGATTATTTGTCATAATCTTATGGACATTTTTGTGCTATTTTGGGGCCTAAAATGGCTGAAAAATGGCACTTTCAAACCATCAAAACCAATTTATTATGTGTAAATGATAATAATTTAAGCTAAAAGTGGTAGTTTTGATAGAGAAGGTATAATCCATCAAAATTATTCAATATATATGATACTTCATCATCAAGATATTTTTGTACATAGAGTTGAAGTCATTTCGTGCCATATGGCACTATTTTGGGCCCCTTAGTAAATTAGGATTAAACATGAGGAAAAATCTCACAATGCAGGTAATTCCAAAGAATTATTCAATAGCAAGAAAAGTAAAATGTATACATTTGGCACACAATGTCCTTATTGATGCATAGAATTTTAGATTTAAAAGATTTAGATTTTCCAGTCAATTATATTTTTTGCTCCAATAAATCCTCATGGTGAATTTCATATAAATGGCACCAACCAGCCAGCCCGAAGGTTGGGGTGGGCCTACCTCAAAAAGTACGGCGGTCCGGAAAGTGTGTAGTCTGTGTCACAGACTTCGAAAGATATTATCTAAATTAGTACTGCGCGAGAGATTAACGTTATCAGTCCGTCATAGCGAATGCATGCAAATGAAACTAAATCTCAAATATCTCCGGAAAACGAAGGGGTTCTATGGAGATTTTGCATCAGAGGGTCCCTTACTATGTTTTGTTTTGGATATGTATCGTAATTGGGTCTGGTGTTAAGTCCAATGAGCGGCTCGGGTGAGGGTTGGTAGCTGGAATGTGGGGGAGTCTGAAAGGGAAAGGTGCAGAGATCTGCGAAGAACTGAGGAAGAGGAGGGTGGATGTATGTTGTGTGCAGGAGGTGAGGTGGAGAGGGGAGGTGGCTAGGATCTTGGGGGTAGAGGGAAGAAAGTAAAAGTTATGGTGAGCAAGAAATAGTGGAATTGGGGGTGTGGGAGTCTTAGTGAAAGAGGAATTGTGTGAAAAGGTGGTGGAGGTGAGAAGAGTGATAGGGTGATGACAGCGATAATGGTTTTTGAGGAGGAGGTGGTGAGGTTGATATGCGGCTATGCTCCACAGTGTGGAAGGAAGTGTGAAGAAAAGGAGCAGTTTTATGATGAGCTGGTAGATGAATGGGATGTGCAAAGTGTCGGTGAATTGGGAAAAGGATCGAAGGTTTCTAAGGTGTTCACGGAGGGTATGGGTTTGGGGAGAGGAATCTGGAAGGAAGAATGTTGTTGGAGTTTTGTGATGAAAAAGAGTTATGTGTTGCAAATACTTGTACAAAAGGAAAGTGACGTTTAGCTCAGGGGGAAATGAGACATATTTTGTGTTAGTGGGCAAGGCACGGTTCCCATTAAGGCGCGTCATTGTGTCCATTCTGACTCCTCAACAAGCCCTCGCGTCCGTCTGGACGTGCAGAATTTCAAAGTACATTCACATTTAATACATGACTTTTCACTTTAGCTATCGGCTCAGTATTTTACTCTCAAGTTAAAAAAAAGCAATGCGATTGTTCTACTTTATAAATTCACTAATCATTAATTAAACCTGAATCCATGCTCCCCTAGGTATAACAATACCTGACCAATGTCTATGAGCGACCTCCTTAACCAATGCAACTGGTTTTATGATTGCAATAAATTCGGGGATTCCCCAGAGAGAACCCGTTGCCATGGTTGCAGTGCTGGCTTCCTCCTTATGTAATGTAAACAGAGCGGCAAACATCGAAAAACATTTGGATGATTGACAGGTTTCACTTCAACCTCTGTCAAGATCATTAACGATTAAAACTAATTAATAACACCAAGTGTAAACAAACATCAAGTAAAAAAATAAAATAACCTTAACATATTTATAGAAATAATCTTCGTAATAAATACAGAGTAAGGAGATAAAATTTGGAAGAAAAATACTAAGGAAAAAAAAACAACTTAAATGCATGTGGTTGGAAATCCCTGCCGAGCAAAACGGGAAACCCCGGCCCTGGGGAAACCCACTCTTGGGGAAAATGGCGTCCATGTGCTTTGGTTATATTCTGTTCGGAAGTCATACTTTGAGTCATGGAGGTAGAAAATTGTCCATGGTTGCACAGTGGACCAGTATTTTACTCGGAGGATACGAACAGGTTATCGTTCTTAGCAAATAAAACTGACTCGTCTTTATTCCATGTCCAATAAGAAATTCAAAGGGAACATTGTGTTTGTTTTGTTGTGGATTTCACGCCCATTGACCCCATTCGGTTTGCATTACTTTGTGTTTGCCGCCGACTAGGCGTTGAATAAATGGACGAAAGGGGTGTTGTTAGCTTCTTTAAATGCTGACAGGTAATTTAATTTACCTAATCTCTTGTACTTTAGCTCATTTACTTAGAACTAGGCCTCTTTCCATTTTAATTCATGCGATTAAAATAGTTAAATGTTTTCATCCCTGAGAGATAATGAGAAAGTCCATATAATTTATTAGGATGCGGCCGAAAAAAGCGTTGTATTGATTTGTAATTGAAATTGACCAAAGACGCTAGTGTCAAACATTGTCAAAGGGAGTCGGAAGGCATAGGAATTTGTATTTAGTTGGAATAGGTAAAGTAAAATACAACTTTTGTCTTTAGCACTTGAAAACACTGTGTGAACCTGTTTTGGTTCTCGCAAATGTTCAGTCCGAACGTTAGGTGAATTGGGTTCGCGGTGAATTTCCGCCACTGCAGATTGACTTCTCCACATGAAAATATGATCCGAAGTACTCAAAAAATCGCAATTTTTTTACTAGCGTGAAAACTTGTGCGTCCATTTGGACACGCAATTTTCAGAGCTTAACGGAAACCCTGGGGCAAGGGGAAAAGAAAATTTCTGAAGAATGTTAGGTGATTCCAGGGAATTGCAACACAGGTTGGTGGTCGTGGATGTGGATAAGAGGAAGGTGAAAAAGTTAGTGTGGAAGGTAGCGCATGAGAGGATGAAAGTATGGAAGCTGAAAGAAGAAGAGACCAAGAATTTTGAGATGAGAGTTGGGGAGCTTGTGGGGACTGATGTGTCACATTATCGCTGCTTATCCCTTTGAGGGCACATGTGGTCCAGTGGATAAAGCGCCCGACTCGCACGCTAAAGGTTGTGAGTTCGAGCCCCGCTGTGGCCAATGTGTTTCGTCCTTGAGTAAGGCGCTTTACCTCAATTACTCCTCCCTACCCAGGTGTTTAAATGGGTACCGACATTATTCAATTTCGGGAAGGTGACAGACTCGTTGTAGAGGAGGTGTAGCGAGCCCCCTACAGCAACATTATATGGTGGAGTCTGGCCCAATCGCTTCGAAAGAGAGATGGGCACTCCGTTCCTGTGTATACAGGTCCGGCCCCTTTACCTTTTTACCTTTACCTTATCCCTTTAATATATGATCAGTTTTAATAATTTAGGCCTCACGAATGGAATCGGAAGTTTAGTGTTAAGCAAAATTCCATTTCACACTTGTAATTGTTATTGTTGTTGTTTTTCAGCCAAAACATAGTTTTTAGGAAGAAATCCAACGATGATCCACTAATTCTTGACTGGGGAAGATCATGCTCTGCTGGTAAGTACTTCAATTGAGAAGTGGTTTGCTTGTGACTTTGCATGGTTGTGAGGGAAGATTGCAAAATGCATTTCCCCATGAAATTGTATCATAGCATTAGACCTCAAATCAAATTGGCAATTTTGTATTCCGGTTTATAAAGAGACAGAAATTGCAGCACGGCGGCCTATAGAATGCTGTGATAAAGCATTTGATCATATTACACATTAACACCAATGGTGTCTGAGCGAAAATGAGATGGGGCTTCTGAGAAGGACAGAGAGCGAGAGCAATGATGAGAAGATGGATAGGATGAAGACTGAGGACTTGATGCAGATGTTGGGTTTGGAAGTGTTCGTTAGTATCGGCACGTGCTGAGGAAGGATGTTGAGCATGTTTTAAGAAGAGCGTTGAGTTTGAGGTGAGTGGTTTTAGGAGGAGGGTGCATCCAAAGAAGACATGGAAGAAGCAAGTGGAGGAGGAGAGTAGGAGGGTTGGATTGAGGATGGAGGATGCATTGAATCGGGCGAAGTGGAGGGAGGGAGTAAGGGCGATTGCTACGAGTATGAGGTGAATCTGGCCACCCCCGTTTTACAGGGACAAAACCGGATTTAAAACTTTGAATTTACTACTTACTAATACTACCAAATCAAAACATTGGTATAAACTGATATTTTGGGAATATTTTTTTTTTCAAGGTATCTAGTAAACCGTAAATAAATGGGTGTTTAAAATTACAAAATGCGACCTTAAAGGAACACCAGGAAATAAGTAAATGAAATGCAGACCTTCAAACCTATACAGATTTTCCCCATTTTGTACAGAAAATGATGCAAAATATGGAAGTATGTTTGAAAAATAAAAATATATGAAAGGTAAGAAATTAAATATTTAAACATCTGAAAAGTAATGGAAAGAGGACAAGATCTTAACAGAGTGAATAAAAGGTATTGTTATGACGTCTTGTGGACGTCAAAGGCCAGAAATACCTTTTTAACACAAACAAATGAGCCTTGTGCACAAGCGATCTGAATTTTATATAATAACACTGTTTTAAAGACACTATCAGTGATTTATCCGAAAGAGTCAAAATCTATTAATTTGGCAGGAATAGCTTAAAAGTGAAGCATGAGTCTGTAAAATTCTCAGAAGTTACTTTTACCAACTGACGAAATTGCAGAAAAAGAAGAAAACGGCACTGTTCAAAGATAGGAATTTCCATTCAGTTACGTGTTGTAGTAAGTGTCCGAACGGACAGTAATGACTAAAACTTCCGATTTTGTCCTTATCAGGTTGCTTCTGGTCCTATCATTTGCAGGGTATGTTAGTATACCTGTACTTGTTACAAACATGCAAAAATCTGATTTTTGATGCTTTTTTCGATTTTTCTGATTCAGCAAATCACTGATAGTGCCTTTAATGATTTTAATCAGATTGGTTCAAGAATTTGGTATGTCCAAAACAATATTACACATAATAAAATTACACACAATGTCTTAAGATTATGATACTTATTAGAGTCCACAAATGTCCAGAGTCAAAAGAAGCGTTGCAGTTCAACAATGATATGTCCTCACAGCGAAGACTCCAAAATGACAGCATGCAATTATATTCCAAGGGGAACAAAATCCATAGGAATCTTCTGAGTCTTGAAGGTAATTTTGTTCAGCAGTTCAAGACGACGGGGTTTTCCCTCGACGACACTAATATTCTGCAATACAATCCAGGTATTCTATCACCATCAGTCTGCTGCTAATGTCCTTATATAGGACCACAAACTGGAATCCCTTTTTGATTCCAAAAACTGAAGCTCTTTTGGCTTAAAAGACGACAACAGACAGTTCAGTTAGCTATCAAGCTCCGTTGACATCAAATATATTATAAATCCTGGCACTATGTACTAGACCGATCTACCATTATTGGAGATCAAAACTAGCTATACTCGGGGACAGAAACCCTTTGACGAGCGCATACTTCCTGGTTATAAAAGGGGCGGAGCTATCAGCGCGTATGGCGAATGGTCGGTGACCCAGCAACAGCAGATCGCTTCGGTGGCCAATCAGAGGCAAGTGCATTTTTTCCGCAGTAAACACGCAGAGAACCAGGAAGTACGCACTCGTCAAAGGGTTTCTGTCAGAGAGTATAGCTATAACTATACTAGCTCCTGACTACTGGCCCTGATCTCTTCAGTAAGCAGTATTTAACTTCCACAATTAGATTCCTCTCTCTAACAATAATCATTACAGCATCCTCCTTGCATAAAACATAATCTTGCACTTACCAATTGGATTTCACATAAATTACATCATCTAGCATGCATCGCTTCACATTTATAATAAAATCATGGGGAATCCCCGAATTTTGTAAAATGTATTTGATCTCAATTCAGAAACAAGTTGAACTCAGTTTCTAATTTACATCCCGGGGAAATCCCGCTCATACTCTTGCACAATCTCTATCTTGATATAAATAACAAGTGTGATCTCATATAGCCTAGGGAATTCCACTATCTCTTTCAACATAACAAAGTACTTTTCCCATGAGAAACCTTTTCTCAAAAAATTGGAGAAATACGATTTTTGAATCACAAAAATGGAGGCTAATATAACAGTAATAGATTTAGAGATTTCAGTCTAAAGTCCTCTTAATAGTTTGACATTTTTCGCTTCTCCCAACTTTTATTTAACCATTTTACAAGAAGATGATAATGATTGCTATTGTTGTTAGCCTTTTTTGTGTCGTCCTCTCCTGCCTCAAAGACAGGAAGACCATAGGGGGGGATCACTTTGTCCATGTAGTGATGTCCTGTTATGAAAATGGGTTTAGTCATTTGCCTGTATACCCAACCAAACTTGGGTTCACAGGTTCACATGTGCAATCCCTCCATCTGTTGATGAAGTCAAAGGTCCATCATACTGAGGTCAAAGGTCACATACCACGTTCAAAGGTCACATACTGAGGTCAAAGGCACATCCAATGTCAAGGCCATGTAGGTCAAGTTGTAAGATGGGCTGAAAATGGAACAAGGCGACTGACGTATTTTTATACCTTCATTCGTAAAATATGTCCCCTCCGAATATCGCGATCACTAGGTGATGCTAGAACTGTAGACCAGTCCACCCGTAATTTTGGCCACACTCACTAGCTCATCACCAAAAAGTAATTTGGAAAAAAATGTGACCTTTTGTGGTGCGTAACTCGAGAAATCTTAAAATTCATGGTCGCAAAAATCCCTGAAATTCAACTAAATTTAGTAAAAATATAATAATTATTCAATTTGCAACACTATTTTTGAAAAAATCATGTGACCACATTGTTAAATTTGCGGACCAAACGAGGTTAGAAAGGAGAAACACCGAATTGACATATTTCCACATTTTCCAAGGAAAATGTAACAGGCTGGAAAACCCAAAAGGGACTGACCTGTGTAACAACAAACACTAAAAAGAATACTTTCAATGAAACATGGGTACTACGGTGTTACTACCTTTGTTTTTATTGTAGATTTACTTCCCCCCCACTAGCAATACGTGATTTTGCATTTAAATAGCTCATTTGCATATTTAATTTGCCGAAATACACCCAAAATTATCAGGGCGAGAAATTCTCCAGCCCAATCATTTCCACAAGTTACATCACTATACGCCATTCAGAACTCCAGAAAACTTGTAACACAAGCTGAGGGAAAATTTTCATAAATATGCAAATAGATACTTATGAGCATATTTACACCCAAAATCTATAAGGTCGAGAAATCATCAACCCGCTCTTTCCCACAAGTACATCATCATAGACCTCACGGAACTCCAGATAAATCGTACACAATATGGTCCTATGTGGACATTTTCTGTGCAATATGACCTTTTTTTGGGCACTGACCTTTTCCACACCCCCTGTCAGACTCAAGGGAGGACCCTGGGGGTATGAATTACATGGTTAGTAGGGGGTTCCCCTCCACAATATACCCAAGTTTGGCTACTCTAGCTCATCCAGAAAAAAAGATATGCCCAAATGTTCCAGGTTAACATTTTTATCACAGACATAAATAGGATCATACATAAGACACCCCCCCCCCCCCTACATACGGACATATGGAAGGAGCCCATTTTATGTCCCATCCCGAACTTGTTCGGCCGGGGAAAAAAATGGACGATTTTGAAAAGTTGAAGTTCAATTGGAACCAAAATTGGTTTATGGGAGTTACATGCAAACCCTCGTTTATGAGGTCAAAGGTCACATATCAAGGTCAAAGGTCAACATCTCAGGGCACAGGTCACATAGCAAGATCAACAGGTCATGTGAAGCCCTATCATTCATCAAACCTGCAACAGCAGGTGGACACCAGCGGTCCGAGGACGAGTATTGTTTATATTGCCCCCCCAACAAAAGTAATAATTGGCTGGCAAAGTGGCAATGTGCACTCAAACATCTGCATTGACACCAAAGAAGTGCTGATTATCATAAAATATTATTTTCATGCTTTGATGTAGACTTTTATTCCCAAGGATATTCCTTACAAGGAAGTTGTCTTATTTTTGTGTCGCTGCCCTAAGGCAGGAAGGCACATAGGGATCACTTTGTCAATTTTGTTGTTTGTTTGTTGCTGATGTTGTCTGTTGTGTGAAAAAGGGTTAACATTTGCGTAATATCCACATACTTCAATAGATTTAAACCAATTGAGTAATAGTGCACGTGGGGTCCCTCTTTGTTGATGAGGTCAAGGTCACATTACCAAGGTCATAGGTCATATGAGGTCAAGGTCAAGATGGGCTGAAATGTAAAATTCACCTCATTGAAAAGTTGAAGTTTCATTTGGAACCAAACTTGGTTTATGGATATTCAACAACCCCCCTTTGTTTATGAGATCAAATGTCAATGTCAAGATCAACTTGTCATATGAGGCCTATCATTCAACCAAACTTGATTACGAAGAGCGACACTAGTGGACCAAGGACCGCGAATATTGTTATTTTCTCAGTAAAGCTAAAAGTAATGGATGTAGTTCCTATGTATATCGGTTGTTCAGTTTTCAAGTTGTCTTTAAAGTTGGCGACTAGAGATAAGAGCCATGTAACAATTGCATCTCTTTTACTTGGGACAAATTGAACCCATTCCAGCTCTACCAAGGTGAATAACACAATTACTACATTAACTATTAATTTGATCTTGATGTGTAGAGGAAATTTATCCCTGCAACAGAGAAAGTTTTTCCCAATGCAGGATCTGAGTTTTCGTAATTTTTTGTTTATCACACAGAAAATAGACGGTGATATACCACCGAAAGGATGTCTACCGTGCGCTTGAATATGTTGGCGTACATGCTGAAGGGGGACATTATATCTGTAAGTCTATAGTAGATTTCAAAATTAAGTGAGACCTCATGCATAATCGATAGAGGATGGATTGTATGGGGTTAATCCCCGCCATGCGGAGAATAGCCTTTGTGCCATGACAAAAACACATTATGGCTCCATGGTACAGTTCCTGTAAGAATGGGCTTACTGGAATCTGATACATTCCCCCCCAACTTCACAATGGTCTGTTAAGGGAAGAATGAATTATGCCATGTTGACCGAGATGTTAAATCATGCTTTGCGTAATCTCTTAATACAAAGGTGGCCATTTTTGAAGGCAAATAAAAACTTAGTGTGTTATGTGTGATTTGAGAAATCTAATAAGGTCGAGAACTCATCACCCGCTTCTTTCCCACCAAGTTACATACAATCGAGCCCCTCCACGGAAACTCCAGATAATCGTAACACAATATGGTCCTATGTTGACATTTTCTTGCAATATGGACCTGTTTTTGTGCCTTGACCTTTTCCCCCACCCCCTGACAGACCAGGGAGGACCCTGGGGGAGGAATGACATGGTTAGTAGGGGGTTCCCCTCCTACAATATACCCAATTTGGCTACTCTAGCTCATCCAGAAAAAAGATCTGCCCAAATGTTCCAGGGTTACATTTTTCTCACAGACATACATACGGACAAACATACGAACATACATACGACATATGGACGGAGCACCATTTTATATCCCCTCCCGAACTCGTTCGGCGGGGACCAAAATTGACGTCATTTGAAAGTTGAAGTTCAATTGGAACCAAACTTTGGTTTCTGGAGTTTACCTGCAAACCCTCCTTTATGAGTCAAATGTCACATATCAAGGTCAAAGGTCACATATCACGGGCAAAAAGGTCACATATCAAATCATCGGTCATGTAAGCCTAATCTTCCACAAACTGGCCACAGCAGGTGACAACAAGCGTTCCGAGGACCGATGTATTTTTTTATATTGCCCCCCAAACAAAGTAATAATTGGCCTGGCAAATGGCCAGCACTCACACCTCTGCCTTGACACCAAGAGTGCTAGCTATCATAAATACTATTATTTTCATGCTTTGATGTAGACTTTTATTCCCACTGACTATTCTACAAGGAATTTTCTTATTTTTTGTGTCGCCTGCCCTAAGGCAAGGAAGACACCTAGGGATCACTTTGTTGTCCATTTTGTTGTTAGTCTGTTGTTGATGTTGTCTGTTGTTGTGAAAAGGGTTAACATTTTGCCTGTACATGTCCACACTACTTCAATAGATTTAAACCAAACTTGAGCAATTAGGTGCAACGTGGGATCCCTCGTTTGTTGATGAGGTCAAAGTCACATACCAAGATCATAGGTCATATGAGGTCAAGTCAATTGAGCTGAAAATGTAAAATTCCCTCACTTAAAAGTTGAAGTCCATTTGGAACCAAACTTGGGTTTATGGATTTACACCAGAGACAACCCCCTCCATTTTTTTTATGGATTAATTCAGCATGTCCACGGATCAAATGTCATATTATGCCTATCTTCCACAAACTGTTACAAAAGGACACTAGTGGTCCAAGGACCGCGATAATTTTTATTGTTCTTCAGTAAAGCTAAAAGTTCTGGATGTAGTTCCTATGTATATCGGTTGTTCAGTTTTTTAAGTTGTCTTTAAAGTTTGGCGACTAGAGATAGAGCAATGTCAACAGTGCATCTCTTTACCCTTGGACCACATGAACCATTCAGGCTCTACCAAGGTGAATAACACAATTACTACATTCTATTAATTTGATCTTGAATGTTGTTCAAGTGAAATAGATCCCTGACACAGAGAAAGTTTTTTCCCAATGCATGGATCTGAAGTTTGTACTTTTTTTGTTTATATCAACAGAAAATAGAGGTGAATACTACCACGAAAGGATGTCTACTGCGCTTACTATGTTGCGTACATGCTCGAGGGGGACATAATATTTGTAATCTATATAATTTCAAATTAAGTGAGACTCCATGCATAATCCGATAGGGATGTATTGATATGGGGTTTAATCCCCGGCCATGCGGAGACTATGCTTTTGTTGCCATTACAAAACACATTATTGTGTCCATGGTAACAAGTTACCTTACAGAATCGGCTTACGGAATCTGATACATTCAGTTCTCAATGGTCTGTTAAGGATCGAATGACTTTGCCATTGTTGCGAGATGTTAAATCTGGTTGCTCTATCTCTTAATACAAGGTTGGCCACTTTTTGAAGGCCAAATCAAAACTTTAGATGTGTTATGTGTGCCTTGATATAACAAAATGCCTTTTTCCCCATACTGTGATAAGGATGTATTTTGCAGTGTCAAAGGTAAGTTATGTTCAAATAATAAAGTTTATCTTTAAAATGCTGGTATTTTCATCCCCCCCCCTGATACTTCAATTCAACATCCAAGCTATCTTAAGATGTGACATAAATTTATTTTGGTCAACATTACTACACATTGTATTAGTACCATAAACCTTTTTAACCTTGGCCTATCAAAGTAAACCCTCTTACCCTCTCACGGTGGATGGACAACAGGCCTAAAACTTTTTTATGAGTCCTCACACTTATTTTGAAATCTACTATCGTAGCTTTGACCTTATTGAAATCAAATTTAAATTTGGCATAAAAGCAAATTATATATACCCTTCTCATCTACTTTTGTTGTGTGCTTTAATTCTGTTAACGGAATCAAGTATTGTAAATTTCCCTGTCTCATAAGGTAGTTCCGCGATTTGAGTGCATATTTAGTCAAGGTTATCGCCTGTGTATTTAGTCTCGGCTTGTTTGCAACATGGTATGATTTTCTGCCATATACAGTGCCAAGGTGGATTAATCTATCTATCTAAAACGGCCGCGCCAGATGCTGTTCACCATGTAGCGCCAATGTCCCTGTTTGTCATTAGGTTGGGGTATGTCAGATGGATTTCTGCTGGATTCTCGAACAATCACATCAATGGTCGTTAAAGGGGCGACAACCCTGTTTTGGCATGGGAACTTCCAACATGTACCTCTGAGACTACTTGGTCAATCGCACGATGACAGTGACCGGCAAATCGTCCACGGGCGTTGGGCAACATAAGATGGAAATTTGGAAGGGATTATCTCCATATATCTGTGGCTTGGTCTGGTGCGCGCGCCAGGATATGTTTTTGTATCGCATAAGAAGCTTGGTGTATGTGGCATGTGCCATCTAGTCTATCATGTAACTCTTTCTCCAGGTCTCAGATCCATATCACAAGATACTCTCTACACAGGCTCTCAAGAATTTCAGCTTGGGTTGAATTGGAGATAACCAGATTGCCATACGTGGTGTAGTTTTTTGCCGGCATTCCAAGCTTGTCCTTGCGTGACAGTAATCTTTCCTTCTGCTGTCGGCAACATAGGACCCTAGATACTTGAATCTTGACCTACTTTGAGTTGGCTAACCATCGGCTGTGCAGATTAGGTTGATGATCGTCTTCCTCATTGACAGTCATTATTCAGTCTTCTTGGCATTGAGATGTAGGGCGACTTGTCTGCAGCATTCTCAGGTGATGTTAGTAGATCTTGTGCGCCCCATATCAGATCAGCTGTTAGAGCTCGATCATCTGCGTTATCACGGGCTGTGAGATGTGACCCATGTGAACGTCTGGAACCGCTGGGTTTTGATGGTGAGTAGCCTTTGTCGTTCATAGATCAAGACCTGTCTGAGGATGTACTCAACCACGACTACAAAGGATTCCAGGGAGTGCAAGAGTACATACCTATTTCAACTTAATTCCAATTTAATTCATTCTGTTTGTTGTAGGTTAATAAGCTGTCAATGGAATTCAGCAACTGGCAATTATCACAGGTGAAAGACTACTTAGACTTCTTGATTTGCATCCCAGCAAGATCCCTCTGGCCAGAGATCTACTAAAGCATCCAGCCTTTGGTGATTTTTTTTTATTATTTTTAAATTTTGATCCCCCAATTTAGCTAATGTAAATGAGAGATGTTAATTAAAATGGAACACATGTTCCCTCTGGATTCAAGTGTGGCTCCCAAACAAAAGGGGTCAATCCAATTTGGACCTGGTATCCATATCCAAGACCTGTCTGTTGTCTCAGTTACAGTCCACCGGTCAAAGGTTATAGAGGCTTTGGTAAAATTTTTTGGTTAAAAGTTTGCCCCCTCGACCATCAAAACCACAGTAGGACTAAGCAGAGACATAAGTTATCTCACATATGAATGAACCAAAAAACATTTGTATTTTGTGTTCTCCCCTTTAATTTGAGAGAGCACAAATTCTTTTATAACCCAATAAAATCTACTTTATGAAGTGCTTACATGTATTCAATGGTATTGTAATTTTAATCATTTGTCATTTTAAGTAGGGGCCTTCACCTTGCAACTATAACCGTCTAAAACTAAATGCGGGTCAAAATATGACCATTTTCCACTTTTGACCAAACAGAGTGGTCAACTTTTGTGGTCCAAACTTTTTTAGCATGTTTACCCCCTTAAAAACGGGTTCAAAGATGACCCGTTTGTAAACGTCGAAGGGTTCGGAGTTAATCACGGTTCCTTCATAATGAGATGCGGAAAGGAAAGTGTGAGTGACTTTATAAGTGGAGATTGTACTGGTGTGTAAGGACCTCGTAATGGAGATGGGATTCAGGGGGGGGGGGTGAAGGGGACATCATATGGAGATTCACTCTAGGAATAAAACGGCTGGATAGACCCTTTAATTGTCCTCTATATGGACACTTTAAGAATGGAACCCGCAAAATTGTTTTTTTAAAATCTTGATAACCCAAAAGGTTCCTAACAGAACCATATAAATGTGCTATAGAGCCGTTTAAAAGAACATTTTTGGTTGCGTTTGAAGAACCTCATATGAGGAAAAGATTAGAACCTCTTTCGCACTTTTTTTTCTTATAGTGTAGGAGATATAATGGCACCTCAAAATGAAGATGGAATTTTTATTTATACAATCCCCTCTCCAATATAGAGGCTCCTTATCAACTAAATCCTAACTCACATCTAGCAAAAAAAAACACTTCCTTATCATGATACACTCTAAAATCAGATAAGTCATCGGAGAGCTCACCAAAATAATTTGTGTCCCATTTTTGACAACAATTCAGATCAAATTGAATTATTTTGATACCAATATTAGCTTAAAATAAGCAAAATATCTTGATTAGTGCCCCTAAAATCAAAGTACTGATTTTAGTTAGACAATGAAAAGCTTCCATCAATAATATACCCATCTAAAAGGATTCAGCTTTATTCTTTAGTACGCAAAAATTTGTGATCTTCGTATTTTCGTATTGTAGTCCAGGGAGAACGTTGCATGTGAACCGTGTTTGTGACCCAATCGTACGAAAACCCCTTACGTACAAATTTGTACGTAATGGCTCAAGTCTCTCTTATTTTTGGCAAAATTTTATGTTCTCGGCCCAATACTACGAAATCATTTCAGGTCTGACAACTGAGGGCGCATCACAAATCTTGAAAATAAAGTTCTCCCTCCCTCTGTAAACTCTCCTCTATTGACTCACATAACCATTTCGACCTAATAAAACCTTGTCCTTATTTTAAAAACCCATCTTAAAATGGCTTCAAAATTGAAATTTGTACGTATCGGGCAGATGTGGCCAAAATTCTCAATTAATTGTTCATAATTGCTCAAAACATGCCCTTTTTATTTATATTATATTATAATTAACAACAATAAAAGATGAATGGTCATAAATTTCCGAAAAAATTTGAATTGGTACGAATTGGGCCCAAGTGTCATTTCCTGCAAAATTTCAGTTCACCAGCCCAATACCGTACGATATGGGGGGGGGGGGGGGGGGGCTATTTGGGCCCATGATACCTAAATCACATGAAACCTTCTTTGTAAATCAAAAAACCTATACCTCAACCATAAAAATGAGTTAGATTTTAAAGTGTACTAACAGGCTCATTTTTATTTTAAGTATGTTTTTTAAAAGAGTTTTTTTTTTTTTTAAAAAAAAATAATTCTACTGAATATAGATAGCCTTATTAGCAGAATTAACTAATAAATGTTTGGCCGTGTAGGTCGCCATGTTCGGCTTTGGTGACGTCGCTCCGGCTTGGTGACGTGTTTTTGACTTTGTATGTCAATAAGGAATGCCTAGGGTACTCCGGGTCGAAAATTTGATTATATAGTTTTGTCCATAGTAACCGCGGTAAAGATCGATTAAAAACTGGGGCGGATTCTCTTGAACATAATATGCTAAAAAGGTTGGTAATGGCTTCACCCGTCTTTCACAGGCTACTATTGCAATACACTTTTTTTTTCTAATAAAACATCAATGATTTCAATTTTTCTCGTGGGCCGATCAAAATGGCTGCAATCAAAAAAACGGTAAAGGTAAAGGACCTTATACACAGGACGGAAGCCCACTCCTCTTTCGAAGCGATTGGGCCGACTCCACATATAATGTCTACTAGTGTGAATCGCTACAACACTCCTCTCAGCGAGTCGGTTACCTTCCCGACATTGAATATGCCGGTAACCCATTTATACACCTTGGTAGAGGGAGTACTTGAGATAAAGCGCCTTCCTTCAGGGCGAAACACATTGCCACAGCGGGACGCTAACTCACAATCTTTAGCGTGCGAGATGGGCTCTTACTCCACTGGACCACATGTGCCCTCTGCAATCAACGGAAGATGTTATAAAAACGTTTTACTTGATATCAATAATATAGTGTCATTTTTTTTCCTGACTGAAAGACATTCTTTGAAACAAAAATGTATTTATATTATGTTGAAGTCGCAATTATATTAGCATGTCATTTCGCTTTAAGCCTTTAAAAAAAAGAATTTTTACGTATTGGGAAGAGGTGACCAACATTGCCTACATTCTAACGTATAGTCAAAAAAAATTTTCCAATGACTAAATTGTCCATAATTGCTAAAATAATGCATTTTAAAAAATTCAAAAAGTTAAAATATTTAATAATACAAACATAAAAATGAGTTAAATGGTTATAAATGCTCACTAATGGAATCTGTACGTATTGGGCCCAGGTGTCAATTTCGGCTAAGTTTTCAAGTTCCCCCGGCCCAATTATTAACGAAAAATATTTTTGTCTGAAAATGAGGGCGCACTTAAAAAACTTTTTAAAAATCCCTAAAAGGTGTGCTCATTGATTCAGAGCAGCCTGAAACCAATTCGGGCCCCAACATTTCGGGCCCAATTACACCTGTCCCTATTTCATTATATGGGGGGGGGCTATGCTATTTGGGCCTGTGATACCTAAATTAAATCAATCTTCTTTTAAAATAACACTTTTAAAAAAAAAAAAAAAAAAAAAATTAGACCATAAAAAATCAGTTTAGTAGTCATAAAATGCTTCAAAATTGAATTTGTAATTGGCAGAGGTGGCCAAAATAGTCCACGTTAGACTAAAACCCAAATTTCAAAACTATTTAATTGTCATAATTGCTCAAATCATGCATTTTTACTGTTGCCCACATCATTATATAATCATAAAACAAACATTAAAATGAGTAAAATGATATAAATTGCTCAAAATTGAATTTGACGTATTTTTTTGGGCGCAAATTTCAGGTTCCCCGACCCAATCATTTTTTTACGACGTCCCATTAGAACCCCAATATATACGTACCAAAAACTATTTGGTCTTACAAATGTGGGCGCACTTTCAGAACTTTAAGAAAGTCCCCAAAGGTGGGGTTTCAATTGACTCAGCCTAACCCCACATTCGGCCCCATAACCCATTTGAGCGACCCCATAAAACGGTCCTATTTCAAATATATGGTGGGCTAATTGGTGCCTATGATACTAAATTAAATCAAATCTTTCTTTGTAATAAAAAACCATACCTCAAAAACGATTTAGACCATAAAAATGAGTTGGATAGTTATTAAATTCTTTCAAAAGGGAATTTGTATGTATTGGGCCCAGTTTTTGTTTTTTTTTTGCAAAATTTCAGGTTCCTCGCTCACTATAAGATAAGCCATTAATGCTTCAAAATTGAATGTGTTCGTATTGGGCGGAGGTGGCCAAAAAATATCCCACAATCTTAATATAGACTAAACCAAAAGTTTCAAAAATTATTTAAATTGTCCATAATTGCTCAAAACCTGCATTTTTACTTTCCCCGCATCAAAAAAATATTGTATAATAATACAACATAAAATGAGTGAAATGGTCATAAATTACCAAATTCGAATTTGTACTATGCCCCAGTGTCATTTTTTGCCCAATTTCCAGGTTCGGTTAACCGGCCCAATACGTACGAATATTTTTGTCTGAAAAATGAGGGCGCAATTACAAAACTTTAAAAAGTCCCGTAAAACCAATTCGGCCCCATAACCATAAAAGTTACGTGTAAAATTAGAAATGACGTGGTACCTTATTAAAACAACACGTTAATTAGGAAGTTACGTAAAAAAATATCGAGCTATCATTGGTCAATTTCAAATAAAGAAAGACTTTGATTGGTGTGTTTTATGTTGTGTATCCTCATTTCTTACATGTTCCTTTCTGAAATGTCATGATGTCATTCAATATCATTTTAAAATTTTTAAAATGTCATTTTAAAAATTAACATGTTACTTCACAAACTTACATGTAAAATAAGAAATGACTTGTTGTTTTAAAAGTTACGTGTAAATTGAAATAACATGTTACTTCACAAATTTACGGGTAAAATTAGAAATGACATGTTATTTTAGTAAAACAACATGCTAATTCTAAAGTTACGTGATAAAACTTATCGAGCTATCATTGGTCAATTTCAGATAAAGGAAGTCTTTGATTGGTGTATTTTATGTCGTGTATACTGATTTCTTACATGTATGCCTAAATAAACAAATGACATTTTATCTTAAATGTTACGTGTAAATTGAAATAACATGTCACTTCACAAATGTACACGTAAAATTAGAAATGACAAGTTATTTTAAAAGTTATAGAATTTAACGAGCTATCATTAGTCTATTTGAAATTGACGTCGTGCTGCAGCACCGACCAGTTTAGGAGTTGTACCGGGGCCGGAATAACAACATTTGTCATCATAGCTAAAGATGACCGTAGCTGATGACAAAATTGAAAGTGGTGGCAATTTGCGCACGACGCCATTTTCCAAAATGGAAACCATCATAACACTTAAGTGGTCAACGGGGGGGGGGTCCATATGGACCCTAAAATCAGTTTTCGCGGGTTAGCGCGGAAACATAAATGCTGGCAAGGCCGTTTCTGCTAATTTTCAAGCTTGTTATCCCACATCTTCTGACATGTGTGCGAAGAAAATCGCGTCGCGTCACGCATTGCGAATATATCGCGTTGGGGTCCATATGGAACCCCTCCTTGACCACCAACGGGCACACCATGACAAAAATTATTTTCCACATAAAGGTGACCTTTGGTGGCTACTTATGTATGTGGACTTAAGTATCACAAACAAATACAAAATAAATGTCATCAATGTCTCATTAACCAATTATATGGTTATGTAATTTGATCCGTTATCTATTTTCCCTGTACAAATGAATGGTAAATACCAACACACTGGCCATAAGTATTGCAACATCAAAAAAAGCAATTTATATCCAAATTATTTCAATTGTCATCAGGAGTTTCTTGAATCTACACATTACGTAATTTTGTCAAGTGGGGTTTTATTAAACAATGAATGTTTCCCAGATCAATTGGTGCGACAACGTTTATTTGATTTTCTTTATTCTTAATATGGCGGGTTAAAGAAGCTGGCTATCTAACTTGCCGAGTGCCCCAGAAGGAATACAGGCAGATGAACGTCAAATGGCCGCCGACAGTCGCTAAAGGAACTTTACGAGGTTTGTCAGGGTCTACTCAAATGTTTACCTAGGGGCAGCAAGGTCAACCCTGCTTCGCAATGCTATAAAAAATTTGCATGTCAATAATTTAGATGGATCAAATAACACCCCCATGGTGGACACGAAAATAAATATGCGCACGGGAACCTCAGGAGAGGGATAAAGTTCCTATGGGGGTCAAATGTTTTTAAAAAACTGCTCCTAAATCTAATTTAATGTAGCTCAAATTACTTCTTAGGTAACCAGAAGAGTCCAAAAACAAAAGAACAAATTGAGCGTCTACCATGCGTGTGGTGGCTTTCCATTTCCACACTCATACTCAACATGGGAATAGGCCTAAGTCATTTGTTTATTCCAGAAAGGTCATGTTTGTAATACCCAGAATTCTTTGTAAAAATATTTTTTAGAATGTTTTATGATACTGATTCCAAATAGAAATGCGTTTTGCATTTTTGGCTTCATCTTCTTGTTATACTGGAAGGGGTCAAATTTCCCCTGTAGGCCTCATGGGGATGGGGACATTTACCCCCTCCCTATTAAAGGGAACCAACCCTATGCAAATAAAAGGCATTTTTGAATCAGTATAATTACATTTTTTTTTGATAGTTTTTAGCAAGAAATCTTGGTATGACAAATGTTGACCTGCTTGAATAAACATGACCTTTAGCCTTATTTCCCCAAATACTTGGAAAGGAAGCACGACACGCATTGATCAAATTGACTTGTTTACTCCTGGTTTACCTAAGGAATAATTGAGCTATATTCATTAGATTTGAAGCAGTTTAAACATGTGACCCCCATAGTAACTTGACTCCCTCGTAACACCCCCCGTGCAGCTGATTGAAAAACGTGTCCACCCTAGGATTGTTACTTATGGTCCATATAGAAGCTACCCAGATAGGGCACAAACGTTTTTATAGCATGAGATGTCAGTTTGAAATGGAATATTAGGGTTTTGCCCCCCTCCTATTAGGGCGAAAATTTGTGTGGGTTTATGGACCGGAAAATAAAATGTCACTAAAAGATTGGAGCACTTTTTTAACCACCGTTGGACTCGAGAATTTTAATGGCAAGAAAGAGGCCACGGGATACCCGGAAAACAGCTTTTAAATGGCACCGGTGACATTGTGCTGTTTGTCATGTTATGTGGAACGCGTAATTTACACAAGATTTACGTAAATCACGTGAGGTATCATTAGAATTGCATTTCAGGTGTTTCGGATTTATCGAATATTTCAAGACCACTATCTTTCCATTGGCTTTAATCCTTCGTTGCCGGTCCACACAACCACCATGATTTTCTCCATAAAAAATTTAAGTAAACCCGAATGAACCCGTACAATCCATTAAGTGCTGTTTTGAAGCAATATCGTTTTGTGTCCTGTGTCCGTATCCTTCGTTTGCTGGTTCCTTTAAATCCGCATATTAGGGAACGTGGACAATTAAAACACGTTTTTTCACTCTTGGATTTGGTGGAAGACCACTGTTGAAAACAACAACTTGGAATTGTAATACGTATTGAGTGGTCAGATCCATGGGTATAGTTTGAATCATTTGTATATGAATTCGTTTTTCTGAAGGTTGGCAATACTCATGGCCAGTTGTGTGTATTTGTCAGAAAACAAGCTTAGTAAAAATATAAAAGCTATTTTACACCCCTGTTTTTGCTAAACAGTTAATTCAATCCATTCTGAACTTGAAACAACTACTATTTATGTTTAACGTGTATCATTTTGGAGTAAATAAAAAATGGCCTCTTTGTGGTGAAAATGTCGCGGTCATGAAATCATGTTTTCGCCCTATTTCAATGTTGAATAATATATTTTTTCTTTGTTTGTTAATATTTTAGTGTAGTCGTGACCATGTGATGATTTTTATTGAAATATTCCTTTGGGGAATGAGTTTTTCAGATGAGGGTCACTAGGGATCCCCCCCCCCCCCCCCCAACACCACGGCATTCCAAGACCTTGACCACTTACGTGTTAAGCGCAAAGACACCTAAGAAGACAAGTTTTGTAAACACTTGTATCTCAAGTACAAAAGGTGTGAGTGGATTAAATATGTTGACAGACTGACCTGAACCCCCGAAACGGTGATTCTTAAGTGCGCAAGTGGTGCCTTAGGAGAGGGGGCCAAACAAGTTTTGTAACAGGGGTCAAATTTGTAATTGATCCAATCATGTGGACAGCAAACCAGTTTTAGTGCTAACCATAAGGATTCAGAAAAGGTAATAGTTTGTACATGTACACACATAAGTTTCAGAGTTAATAGGCTAAAAACAAAATCAATATAAGGGTCAATTTCAGTTTAACAGGGTCAAATTTTAAAGGTGCTTTGCTCCAATTTGGATAACAATGGTGCAAATTATGGGTGGAGTTCATAGATTAAAATAAGGAATAGTTTTGACTGTCGTAAATGCTTAGTTCCGAGTAGGGGCACAGAAGGTCCACGTCCATTGCCTTCAATGGGGCATGATCTTGTTACCCCCCTACTTTCTTAAGCAGCATTTGAGAACTCAAAACTATTCCTTACTTTTACCTATGAGCTCCACCAATATTTCCACCATTTTTTATCCAAATCGGTGCAATTTCAAATTGACCCCTGTACAACGAACATGACCCTTTTATTGATTTTTCTGTTTTTACCTATAACTCTGAAACTTTATGCTGTACATATTACAAACTATACCTTTTCTGAATCCTTATGGTTAGACACATAACATAGTGTGCTTCAACATGATTGGCTCAATTTACAAATTTGACCCCTGTACAAACTTTGTTTTGGCCCCATCTCCTTAAGGCACCACTGCGGCACTTAAGATACACTTTCATGGGTTTCCTGTCCGTCTGGCACATATTTAATCACTCAAACCTTTTGACTTGAGATGTGTTTACAAATGTAGGTATCATAGCTCCCTGGGTTATATATATAAATCCGACTATGTTAAATCAAGGTCTGTAAATATGAACACTCTGCCCAACAGTGCTATTATTTTTTTCAAAAGCACCGTATTATTATGTCTCACAGACAAATTTACCTTTTCCTTCCTACAGATTCAAAACCGACGACGACGATGACGAATCGTGTTTTTTTTTTCGCAATGTAGGGATACGTACGTCATTTTTACCCTGAATGGTCCCCCGATCAAATTAACCAATCAATGCCGTGACGTTCATCAAATCTTTAGTTTTTTCCAAAAATGGCTGTTATTCCCATAATAAAATTCCTTTTTAAGCTTCAACATCTTAAATTGTTCTTTAATAATTAATACTCATTGTCCCCGCTGAATGTTAAAAGATTGGTCCCAAAGTCTACAACTGAAAAGCATCGTCAGAGCCGGCCTAATAACCCTTACACGTTGACTGATGAGCAGACGATCCCCGTGTTAGTTGTAGGCAGGCTTACAGCCCTTGCGCGCGGCTGCGGGGGTTATGCGTCCAGGTGCTACCTCTGGTCGACTTTATACCCACACCATTAAACTCTTCCACTCTCGCCAATCTTAGAAAAATCAATCATGAACATGTAATTTACTGTCATCTCACGTATCTCTCCATTCCCCTCTACCTTGTTATTTGTCCCTTTTTCAGTAGTCGGATGTTTACTGTCTTCATTGTTGTGTGTCATGTCCTTGTAGATTCTGGTCTTGTATGTTTTTGCTCATTATGTTATAAATCACATGTAAGATTTTGGAGAGGTCACTGCAACCCTCACGCTCTGCGTTTTGCAGTGACTTCATTCAACACTCTTGTCATTTACAAAGCTTTTGGTATATACTTCACGTCCCAGTATCAACTAAAGTGATAATGTAACTACACTTTAATCAATTGTAGTTATTCATAATCGTATATTTGGCCATTTAATTTATTTACTTCTACTTATTGTATTTTTTCTTTGTATGTTGATTATTGATTGATTGAAGAGAAAACTCATCCAAGATATTTTATCGTAAATAGAAACAAAATCCAAATGTTAACCCTTATACAATCAAAATTTAAGTTACGCCTAATTATCAAAAATACAAGCACAGTTTTGGCACTGTTTGCCAAATTTACTCATTTTGACAATGAACTGATATCACTATCATGTAAGGTATATATCTGCTCTAAAAATGTTACTTTATATATTTGGGTTGTCGGTAAAAATCACAATGAAATGGTTGAATTTTTTCCGATCTTTAGAAAGTTCCTATGGAAAATGGACCGATTTTCTAAGATTACTAGGAAAATGGTGGGAAATTTCAAAGCAACTATAGAAATGGTCAAATTTCGGAACCAACTTATATAAATGGGTCATATTTTTGGAAAATTTGGTCACTATAAACCTGGGTCGGTTTTTTCCCGGCGGACGCACACCTGTACCCCATTTTGGGGAGTACCCCCCGGGGGTTCGTACACGAGTTTCATACCTATTGGGGTCCCACACTTTACAAATGGAAAAAAATGAAAAACTGAGAAAATCATTTCTAAATTATGTATCCTAAAAATATAAATGACCACTTTCCTATTTTAAACGAACATACAATGTTTTGAACGGATGTTTCAAACAAATATGCGCAAAATCTTGGTTCTTTATAATTTTTTTAAAAACTATGCATTCATGTAACTTTTTGGAGCAAATATTAAGTTTGTATAGGTCACGCGTGCTTTTCCACAATGTAATGCTTTTATTCATGTTAAGTTCTAATATTTCCGATTTATTACAATTTAGATACTCCATAATTTTGTGGTTATTTCAAAAAGGACTCCAAACCGTTATTTCAGTCTTTAGTGTCCAAAATTAACGAATGCCAAATCTTGTAACAAGGTTGATTTTCTGAAAGACTCGGCGAAATATATCAGTAACATATTAAGCTTTTCTATACTTGTAGTGCCTCAGCCGAACCAATCATATTCTTATTCGTATATACTTTATCGACGAAAAAATCCTCTTTCTACTGATCCACAACTGAAGCCTGACCAAAATAAACTAACTCTTTGCTAGATCATTACAACATGTCATGCACATTATAAACTAGATGTTATTACTTTTAGCATTTTCTTTCTGTTTCAAATCCACGTTTGCTTACAAATGCAATGGATACCGAAGACACAGCAAATTCCCCATATAAAGCATGGGGATGTGTGGTTAAAAAAGACAGAATATTGTGTTGATAAAAGCTTGACCATATTTAGCGTCATATTTGACAAAAAACCTATGAAAATTCATTTTACGCACTTTATTTGTTTATTTTGTTTTGCTTGAGTGGAGTAATTTTTGAGAATAGCCCATCATGTTTGTCTTCAAAATTTAGTTTCGCCCTTCATCACATAACACCACAGCATGTCCTTTAAATCAATGGTGATGTACAATAATTTAAGATACATGTTCAGTGTCCTCAAAAATGTATATGTTGACACACCAATGATTTTTTAGAATCCACGACTTGTACACCCAGTGAAATGTGTGTTTTAATCATAAGGCATGGGGGCCATTTTGGAGTCTGTGTTTAAACGATAAACTAAAACTAAACCAAACCTCTGTCCTCGGACCGCATTTGTTGCCTGCCGTCGCGGTTTGTGAATGATAGCCTAACATCAATCATCACCTTTGACCTTGATATGTGGCCTTTTGCCTCATACACAAATGAATTTGCATGTCAACTCCATAAACCAAGTTGGTTCCCATTGAAACTTCAACTTTTCAATGAGTCATTTTACGATTTTCAGCCTATTTTACAACTTTATCTCACATGACCTTTGAACCTCGGTATGTGACCTTTGTTGACCTCATCAACAAGACATCAGACATCCACAGACATCATCAAACAACAACACTCCAGTGGACAAAGTGATCCCTATGTGTCTTCCCACCTTAGGCATGCGATACAAAGGCGATACAAAAATCACGAGCCCTCCTGGCTTAATGTAAATTCGGCGAGGCGCAGGCATACAATCAGGATTCTCAAGAATATATGGTAGGCCGTTGCTCTAAAAAAACATGTTTTATGATGCATTGCCTGAAGACGCAAAATCGGCTTCTGTCCGAAATTATCAAAATATTGATTTGTAAACAAAAGTGGACACATTTGGAAGGTTTCCCGGAAAGGTCGGGGGGGGGGGGGGGGTAGGACAATGCCACCCTAACAGCAAACGATCTACATCAAGTTCCGGTCGTAACCCGGTTGCTATTCCTAATTTCAATTCAAAGATTTACCGGTAGGAGGGCGCTCTATCTACTGTCAAACACAGGCTAAACAATGTACGAATATTTAAATCTATGACCGTTATTGGACATTGCACTGTTTTGCAAAGCGAGGTTA
>JAMKCH010039861.1:0-13566 GCA_023653785.1 Ophioderma brevispina
GACCATCCGAAGAACTGAGTTTGTATTGGTTAGCAGATCAAAGGCTCGGGTATCAAGGTCAAAGGAGGTCAAATGGGTTACACAACATTTGTTGTTGGAACATGAAACGTGGAGGGTGGGGGGTAGAGCAAAATTTTAAAGTTCACGACAAAGTCATTAGGGGCCATTCAGGTCAAAGGAGGTCAAATAGGGTAAACATTGGTGTTATGGGTATGAAACTTGGAGGATGGATGGGGTGGATTTAGGGATTTTCAAACATGTTACATAGTGGTTCATCAACAGAATCAACAAAGATGCATCCATGCGATTCCATGTATTTTTATCCGCCCGAGTCTGTTTTGCATTCCCGTCTGTGCCGGGTACCCATTATACTCATGGGTGGAGAGAGGCGAAGCGAGTCAAAGTGCCTTGCCAGTGCACAACACATTTGGCAACAACGGGGCTCGAACACACAAACCTTAGGCTTATGAGGCGAGTGCTGATCCCATGCACCACATGTGGCCCACTAGGTTAAAATATGTACCTATAAATTTGATCATGGAGCAGAAGGAACCTGATCATCTCAGAGTGCACTTACAGTCAGATTATTGGGAGTGTTATTCAGTTCGTTCATATTGCAATGGCCTGTTGCCCATAGACTCTGGTCATAACCATGTAGTTGTGTGTTCGATCCCCACCTCACTTCATTATTTACATGTAGAAAATACTGAATAGTGCCCTACTGGTTATTTCTGGACCATACCAAGTGGTTGAGGATAATAAGTGGTCATCAATATCTTGTAAGTGCACTTACATAATCCTGTACACACACACTAATTACTATGTGAAATAGCCCAGTTCAAAGCAATGTCCTTCATAATCACAATTTTGTATCCAATGGTACTATTATGCTTAATTATATCAAAGATTTACAACAAAAATCAACCAGATCGGAGATAGATCTGAGCACAGCAGATGCTCAAAATTTGACCTTTAAACATGATAAGGAAAGATATTAAAATTCAAGCTCAATTGGCGTATTTGCGAAAATTTGACCTTGATCCCTTTAATGACCCTTTAACAATCTTCAGTGACCTCAAACTATTTTATCATATGTAGAATGTCATAAGGAAGTCAAATTTATTGACCTTTGACCATTTAATGACCCCTTCAACAAGCTTCATCTCAAACATATTTCACATGTCGAATATCATGATGAACATTTCAGTCAAATGACAGTCACTGGGAACATTTTGAAATTAACCTTTGACCCCAAGGATCACCATTTGACTTGTATGGGAAAATTTATAAACATGCGTGACCCTCTCGCTACCTAGCATTTTGAGAGATGACTTTTTATTTTTAGTTTATTTATTCAACTGGCAATTCAACAACAAACAAATAGAAACAAAGCATAAAATGAGGTCTGATGAGAAGCCAGGGAGCACTGAAAGCACAAAAAAGCACGGTCACACAGGGTGCCAGTGCCTCCAAACATCAATAGGACACTACAAACGCAAAAAGTACGACACACACACACACACAACAAGTCACACACACCCCTACACACCCACACACACCCACAACACACACAACCATACAAACACACACATATAGATAAAATAACATACAGCACATGCCCACACCAACCTATATTACACAAACACAACACAACACTATGTAAAAGCCATAAACATTTAGTATAAAAGCATAAAAAGTATAGTTAAGATTCATCATGTTACAAAATGGGACGTCAATATGAGATTTGAAAAACAGATTGCTACAGGTGAGGAAAGAGTCTCTGGTAGTTGTGGAATAGCAGGACCATTGCATGGGAAGTACGAAAAAGGCAGTATTTATATGAATCTGTTTTTGAGGGTGATCGAAGGCTTGAAAGTAATATAAGCCTCCTTTCTAGTATTGCCACCACCACTGCAAAATTGAAAAAAGACTAGCATTACTTAAACAAGACCAAGCAAAAGAAATGGAAAGGTAACTCCTTCTAGTTTCAAAGTAGTGAGTTTTAAAGTTTTAAGTTCTATTTATAGGATTGTCCCCTGCGTTGAAAAGACTAATACTAGTAGCACGATGCTGAATTTGTTCAAATTTCCACATGCACTTTTTATATACATTCAAAACTGGAGAACAATAATCAAGAATTGGTAAATGAGAGTCTGGTAAAGTTTGAGCAGAACATACGAGTTCTTATTACCTGCAACAACTCTTATAAAACCGAGCAGTTTATTGCACTTTTTAAACAATGGTATTAACGTGACAGTTCCAGGAAAGATCACTGGATACAGTCACCCCTAAGAGCCGAAGATTGTCAGTTGTTCAAGAACAGTATTAGCCACTGTTGACGGAACCGGTTTGACTTTGCGTCGGGTTAAGTACATGACTTGGCATTTAGATGGTTTAGTTGGAGAGCATTGTTGTTAGAACCACAGTTTAATTGTCTAGATCATTGCAAAATGGAAATGTCACTGCTGTTTTTATATCTCTAAGATTACGTATCCTCATCAGCATATGCTTAAACTGTAACATTTCAGATGGAATGGACTCATTTACATATATATTAAAACAAAAGCGGTCCCAAAACGGATCCCTGGGGGACCCAGAGAGACCAACAGTCCACTCATAACTCGCACCTCGAAACTAACACGTTTGGCGACGCCAGTAAGGAGACGTTATCCATTGCAGTAAAGACCCACGAATTGTAGGTTTTATACAGCTTCTTAATAAGCACTGTGCGAAATTGATTCAAAAGCACGGCTATAGTCAACTGATTTATGATCGATTACGCTCAGTTGGGTTGGATCAATGATTAAGGGCTGCAAGCCATTCTGTGGTAGCTTCCACAGAGGGCCGTGGTACATTAGTTCACCTGGAAAAAAAACCAACTCTGTATAAGCTGATTTTTCCAAACAAAAGACCATTTGCTACAGATGGATTTCGTAGCTCATCACCAACAAGACCTTCCAGCATTTTAACAACGATGGAAGTTAATGTCTATGGGGGCGATAGTTGGTTGTGAGAGAACAACCATGAGTGTGGACAGATGTCGCATCGTCGTCGGTTTAAAATCATCTTTTTTGGCAGGTAATCTCATCTGCTGCATGTAAATTTTCAATCACAGCATTATTGTGATATCTGGATCATATTGATGCCTTCTATCGGAGTATTTCTCACATCAAACTATGAAAAATTGAAGAAAACCTCCGACTGCTGTGGCGGGGACAGTTGTATGTATACCGCCATAAGTATGGTGCTCGATATGGACCAGTAAGACCCAACCCACACAGTACTTACGCTATGCTACATACCGGTCGTACACGGATCGATCTACTTTTTTGTATAACAAGCACGTTTATCAACAGATCATACCGTGAAGATCGTTTTGTAGAAGAGTTTTTGGTCCTTAACCAATCCATAATATTCCAGTGAATCTTAATCATCCAAACCTACGGAATCCAGGAAACAGTTTTCTGTTCATTAAACACGTTTTCAACGGTTTTTTTTCTGAGGTAGGATCGTTTCTTAAATTCCATCAAATGAAGAGACTGGAGTGATTTATGTGTCAATTTATAATCCTGATACTACCATGGCTAGGGTTACCGTCATCCACCCAAGATGAAGCTAGGGACACAATAAGGTACCATATCCACATTACGGATATGTAGACCAACTCCAACTTGAGTCGGAATTCCTTGCCTCCCGTCACACTTGATGCCAACCATTATTGATGTCTGCAACCTGTTGTAAATACAATTATATTGGTCAATGATATGAAGTAAATCTAGCTGGCCCTACAATGCACACAAATAACTCATCTCAGGTATTAAATAGCCGATTAATGATTCCAGATTCACGTTCTCTTACACGTCAAAAAATGGGATGCCTGTTATTGTTAATGCATGCTCGGAGCCTCAAAAACAAATCTTGGACTCTGCCAAGTACGTTTCAATTTCAACTTTAAAATCATAGGGGTAGCTGAAACGTGGCTAGCAGACTATATTCTAGCAGTTGTGTTCTTCAAGATATGGTTATTTTTAGGAATGACCGTAATTCTCACGGGGGTGGTGTTTTTTATTGGCCATAGGCAATGGGCCAAATAAGAATTTTAAACTTTACTGGAAATGACCGCAAAGACTTGATTAAAATTAATGAGTAACTTTGTAAAAGGTCTCAAGCTTATCACCACGTGGTCACATTACCATGCAACATACTTTATGTAACAGAACGAAATTGAAGTTTGACTGAAAGTGACGAAAGAAATGACAGTCAAGTTCTCAACTGTCCAAAGATCAGATCACCTTAAACTTCAGCATTCTGCAGTTAAGATGGTTAAAGGCACTATCAGGATTTGCTAAATCAGAAAATCAAAAAAATCTCAAAAATCAGATTTTTGCATTGCCTGTAACAAGTGTAAGTATTCTAACATACCCTACAAGTGATAGTCCCAAAGGCAGCCTAATAAGGACAAAATCGGATATTTTAGTCATTACTGTCCGTACGGACACTTACTACAACACGTAATTGAATGGTATTCATACCTTTGAATAGTGCTGTTTTTTTAGATTTCAATAAATTTTTTAGTTGGAAAAAATAGCTTATGAGAATGTTACAGATGTATCCTTAACTTTTGAGCTATTCCTACAAATTTGAAATATTTTGACTCTTTCGGGTGGATCACTGATAGTGTCTTGTCTTTAATATCTTTTAGTTGACAATTTTATATTTTGAAATCTGAGTCTGCCTTGAAATCTCAGTGATTACAACAATTTTGAAAACAACACTGCGATTACCATTTTTTTAAAGGAAGCTAAACTCAAATAAAAATTTTCAATAAAAAAAAACAAAGGAGATGGTGATAAATTGTGTTGAGATGTACATCGGCATGAAAAAATAGATAATACTGTCATAAGGGCAGAAAATGGTCAGGAATTTTGACAACAATATTTCATCACTAGAATATTTTAACTCTTGTTGGGTAAATTTCTGTAGAGTGAGAATATATGGTGAGTATGATAACTTTCAAATCTGATGACCAAATACAAGACTTGGGCCATGGTCAGCAGTTGGAGGGGCGGGTAGAAAGCCCTGTCACTAATGTCAGAGGCCTAGTCTACACCTATCACATGTGATTCTATCTATCCCAGTAAGACAGGTTCAATCTATGTAGGCCTTTGCTAGTCCCATCGAGCTGTGCAGTCTCCTCTCCCAAAAGAAATAATAATAATAATAATAATAATACAGTGCTTATAAAGCGCATAAACGTAAGAAACATCTCAATGCGCTGACATAAAATTATCAGAGCAAAACATAACAAAGTAGCAGTGATGAACATTAAGAATATGCAACTTGGAATTGATATGCTTTGAGTCTAGACTTGAATTGTGTGAATTCAGGTGCATTGCGAATCTCAATTGGCAAATTATTCCACAGTTTAGGAGCAGCAATGGCAAAAGCTCTTTCACCGTATGATTTAGTACGAGCAGAAGGAGTCTTCAAAAGATTTTTGTAAGATGAACGAAGACGCCGGGATGGAACATACTGCGAAACAAGTTCAGAGAGGTATGAAGTGCCATGCCACTGAGAATTTTGTATGTGAGGAGGAGAACTTTATACGCCATCTGTTTTGAACTGGAAGCCATTTGAATCGTAGATGATGGGTTTTTTATGTGCTCCGCGTTTTCTGGACAGAGAGACAAGACGACAGCAGAATTTTGTATGCTTTGTAGCTTTGAGGTCTCGTGTTGCCATGAAGGCATGAGAAGACGGGTTATTACTGTCCAATCTTGATGTAACAATGCGTGGATGAGTTTTCTCATTAGCTTTTGTCCAGAATATTTACGTACTTGACCAACCTTTTCTCAGAGCAAAGGATGCCCCACGCCAGAGGTTATTAATATGGGGTGACATGTTTAGATAACAGTCAAAGATGGCACCAAGATGCGAACACAGTTTGAACGGGAGGTAACTTGCGCGAATTACCGGCGGTGGAGAATGAGATGAATCGGATATTTGGGTTACTATTGGCATATGTGGAAGTAGTAAAATGTAAGTACCTCTGTCCTTACTGTCATTTACAAAGAACACTATCGTGATTTTGCCGAACCCTAACCCCGCAAATCGCCAAACACCCAATGCACTCAAAAATCAGATTTTGCTTGTATGTAAGAAGTACAGGATATCATAAAACTACCCCTCAATGCAAATGATTATAAGACAGAAGCAAAACTAATAAGACAGAAATCAGGATTTTTTTAGTGTTAACTTCGAACGGACACTTACTACAAAACGCAATTGAATGGAGAATCGTATCTTGGAAACACTGCCGTTTTCTTCCTTTTCTGTCCAATTCTTACAGCTGGAAAAGGTAACTTATGCGGATTCCACAGAATTATCTCACTTTGAAGCTTTCCTGCAAATTGTCAAAATTTTTTTTTAGTTTTTTTTTTTTAGTTTTTCCAAATCACTGATAGTGTCTTTAACATGAGGGTAATTGTTAACCATCAGGTTTTGATGTCACAAAATGTGCCGTCCTTCATTTGATTGATAGCAAGTGGGCGACTGTTTTAGTTTCTAGTGACGAAGCGCTGCGTATCGGTCGGCGTTAGATGGACACACGAGAAGACCATGTGATGAAGATATCCTCCAAACAGCGGCCGTTATGAAAGGCAACAAAATATGTGCCTTGCAGAGAACCTGGGGCATGCCCCAGATCATACACATAGGGTACGATGCTTCATCAGCGATGAAAACTTTCTGTTGCCTGTACTTCAAATAGGCAGCCAAACCAATTCAATGGACCAGTTACCTCCCGACACCTAATGCACTTTAAGCGATCAAGCAGAAGAATGTGATCGATGGTGTCAAAAGCTGCAGTGAGGTCCAGGAGCACAAGGTGATGGCTTCCTCCTGGTTTCAAGGACCATCAAAAGGTCATGTCAAATCCGAGTGAGGTGCAGTTTCAGTGCGGTGGTACCTGTCTTTAAGCAGATTGTGTTGGCAAACAAGTTGTTTTTAGATAGATACCTCACAAATTGTTGCATTGCAGCACGCTCAATCACTGCTGAGGAAGGACAAATTTGAGAGATGGGTTGGTAATTTTTCGTCACCTCTGGTCAAGGTATGGCCTTTTTGAGAACCAGAAGTGGTAAAACCAATGAGGACTTGAGGGTCAGATGGAAAAAACACCAAGCTCTAAAGACTTGTTGATCCCCAAAACTGTTAAAGACGACAAGAGAATATCCAAGATCTGTGAAACTAAAACCAGGGGGTAATGGATCCAAAAGAGCATGATTGTATTGGATCCTTTGATTGATTTCCAGGAAGGTCTTCAGGTGAAAGGGGATTGAATTTGGTTGAATAATTGAGTGGACAGCTCTATGTAAGGATGAGCCAGCCCGAAGATTAGGGTACGTATCTTCATGAGGAAAAATAGTGAGTCCTAGCAAGGTCTCTTTTAGAAGTGTGCAATGGAGCAGCCGCAAGTGCGATCGATGGGGCGGTAATAGTAAGTTTATAACCACATGAACTAACTGTTTTTGACTGCAGTTTTCAATCACAGAATCCTATAGTGTAGGCCATATGTAAATAAATATTACCTGTATGAAGTATAAAAAATGCCAGTATTCATTAACAGTTTGGGTGATACCTGTGTAACAATAATTCATTCCTGTGCAAGAAAGTTCTACATAGATGCAGAGTGACTTATATAGTAACGGCAACTTTAAAACAAGTCTAAATTTGATGCACTAGCTGAACAATCATGACAATGTCGAAGCAATGTCAGTTGCAGACTTCGCAATCATTGCATGTCGGGGTGACGTGTTCCCAGGTCGCAATTTTGTTTGCGTATCATGATGGCGAAGAATTGTAACCTCATACATCAATGCGCGATTCATTAATCGTGACTACTCCCTACTCCCGACAATTTAGTTCCGCTTTCAATAACAAAGGAATCCATAAAAATAATGTCTTATTTCATTTCGATAGTACAACTCTAGTGTGAGTACAGTGGAGGATTGTATAGTGTTTTTGTACAGTTTTCACACAATAAAACAAATGGTAATGCCCAATGCCACTTTTAAAATAAATTACAGGAAATTCTATGAAATCACAGCAGTCACTTTATGAGGCAAAGGCAAACTACTATTTTTTAGACCAAAGATGGGTTCTAAGTCGCCGCCTCTTTTTAAAATAGTTGCTAACTGCATACTCTACAACAACATACTAAAATAAAAAAAATAATAGTGGTAGAATGGTAGGTCTAAATAAAAAGAAATAATTAACAAAATACAAACGTAAAACAGTTGACAATATAATAAAAATAATGATTTAAAATTTAAGAAAATGAAAACAAATAAGACGATGCTAAATTAAAAATATTAAAAATACGAACAAAAAATAAGGTTAAAAGAAATAAAAAAGAAAATGAAATAAAAACGAAGATAATAAATAAAAAAAAGATGATTTAAAATTTTAAAAATAAATAAAAACAATGCTGAACTAAAAATTAAATCGAACCAAAAATGAAATAGATTAAAAATATTAAAAAATAATTCAAAAGCAATAAAAAGAACCAAAAATAAAATTACAAATTAAATAAAAAACTACAAATATTTTAAAATAGAAACATTGAATAAAATACAAATGCAAATATATTAATAAATAACAAGTACTAAAATACTTATCAAAATTTAAAGCAATAACAAAAATCTATAAAATAATAAAAATAAAATGAATACTAACATAAACAATGGTAAGTCAAAAATAATTTAAAAAAAAAATATAAAGAATTTTAAAATTAATAAAGTAATATTTTAAAAAATACAAACGAAAAACAATATTACATTGTAGCTTCCATATGAGTTAATAATAATTGGCATGATTACTATATTATGCTAGCAAATATAGGTGGTAGAATGTTACCATGCGTTTACTACAAATACAATTTTTTAGAGCCACTCGAACTTTAATGTCCGACGTCTAGCCTAATTATTCTATCTCTACGAAGAAGCCATCGCATCACAGCTGCCGGGTCATGTGACATTCATACACGGCTGCCGGGCAGCTTCTTGCCGTGTATGTAGCCTCGGCAGTGAGGCTCCACTACATACACGGCTGCCGGGCAGCTAACAACCGGACGCTACATACACGGCGGCCGTGTATATAGTCTTTGCCTACATAGATACATACCTCAATTGCTTTAAGAAGAACTTTGATCCTTAGCTTTCGTCTTAGTTGCATGCACACAGCTTGACTGCTTAAGATTAAGTGTGAGCATCAAGTAAGTATACACTTAATATGCAAATAGGGATCATTATAATCAATATATGCTATGACAAATAGCATTCACCCCAAATCAATAAGCAATCAATAAGGGTGTGGAAACAGTGCATGGTCTTGCATTAATCTGTGATTGTGCATGTTTATCCTTGTGTAAAATATAAAACAAAATTGACTCCAACTCTCTTATCTGTCTAATGTATGTGAGGGGTATTTCTGATAGATCGGGTGTCTTCAAAGAATTTGGTCATGCCATAAATGCCTGTAGAAATAGTGTAAAATGTGGTAAAGTGAGATTTCTGATATTCTATGGTTTTTCTTGGGATTATCCTGGCAAAAAAAATGTGGGACATGTACAAATAAATATCAATGGCAATGGAATTGAACAAAAAAAAATCTGCCGACTATACTGTGAAATGCCTCAATCATGGGTAAAACAGAAAACCTTTCCCCGGCCATCACCCATTGCTATAATGTATACTTAAAATTAGAAATTAGAAATAAGACAATATTGTCACATCTGTTGGTGTTGAAAAAACCTTGTGCACTTAGCCAAATTCAAACCAGCACCCTCCATTAATTAGTACTACTGCAGTGCTCTTACCGATTAAAGACACTATCAGTGATTTGCTAAATCAGCAAATCGAAAAAATCATCAAAAATCAGATTTTTGCATGTATGTAACAAGTACAGGTATCCTAACATACCCTGCAAATGATAAGACCAGAAGCAACCTAATAAGGACAGGATCGGAGATTTTAGTCATTAGTGTCCGAACGGACACTTACTACAACACGTAATTGAATGGAGAATCGTATCTTGGAACACTGCCGTTTTCTTCCTTTTCTGTTACTTCTACAGCTCGAAAAGGTAACTTATGAGAATTCTACAGACTTATCCTTCACTTTGAAGCTATTCCTGCAAATTTCAAATATTTTTCAAATCACTGATAGTGTCTTTAAGCTAACAAGCCAGGGTTGGTATAGGAGCAATAGATGTAATCTACAGGTATTAAGTTTGAAAGTTGTCTATCATTTTCCTAGCAGATAGCATCAGAATGGTATTTTTACATATACCATATTTACCTTGGTTTGAAATTTTAACTACTTAGTTCTTACAAAATCGTTCCGTTTACCCATAAGGAAGCTGATTTGGTCTTAATCATTTCGGGTGAGGGCTTTTGTATATAAAAACTTCACAACCATGGAAAAATATCGATTTTGAAAAATCTTGAGGGTGCACTATTTTTCAAATGTGCCAGTGTCTCTTTAATTGTGTGACATAATTTGATTGCCAACACCAAATCTTATTTTGATGGGGTTAAAGTGGGGGTCTAGGTTGTCAATCAGCTCAGCCACCTTTACTTATGTGACTTTAATTGTGTGACATAATTTGATTGCCAATACCAAATCTTATTTTGATGGGGATAGAGTGGGGGGTCTAGGTTGTCAATCAGATCACCCACCTTATGTGACTTTAATTGTGTGACATAATTTGATTCCCAATACCAAATCTTATTTTGATGGGGATAAAGTGGGGGTCTAGGTTGTCAATCAGATCACCCACCTTTACTTATGTGACTTTAATTGTGTGACATAATTTGATTCCCAATACCAAATCTTATTTTGATGGGGTTAAAGTGGAGGTCTAGGTTGTCAATCAGATCACCCACCTTATGTGAGTTTAATTGTGTGGCTTAAGTTGCAGTCCATTTTCAAAAATCATCAGTAAGGAAATAAGACACTACATAAAGTAACAACATTTCTTGTGATTTTATTAACTATTTCCTATTCTAATTTACACTAAAACAGTTTGACTACAGAAAATTTATGTACTTTTAGTTTGACACTATCGATCACTATTAAATAGACATGGCCAACTTACATGGTGTTTTAGCATTGTCACATGGGACAAAGTCAGATTAAACAAACAAACAAGCACAAGAATTAAAAGGAGTAGGAGTAATGTAAATACCACTGTTTCTTGCTTTTTGTTCATTGACCAAAAGGTGACATTTTTTCGAAATAGCTATAATAATAATAATAATAATAATAATCAGTTTTTATATAGCGCCTTATCACCTTAACAGTCTCAAAGCGCTGTTGCCTATTATTATTACGCTGCCATCAGGAAATCGTCACAACCATTTCGCTTCATCTAGGTGGCAGCTGGCCAAGCGTACATTCCTATAAGCACTTAGATTGTAATATTCCCCATAACTTGACAGCTCCCCAGATTTCGCTTGGGTCGACAAGGCATTAAGATTAAGTATCTTGCCCAGGGACACAAACATGTTGGCCACGGCGGGGCTCGAACTCACGAGTTTAACGCTCTAATGATCACGAGTCCTGCACTTTTCCACTGGACCACACATGCTCTATACTAGAAGAGTATATAGCAACTGAAAAAAATGTGAACTGAAATATTCCCAGGAACTCACTGCATTCCCCATAAGTGTAACCTTCAGTAATTTTTCATGAATAATAATAAACATTGTAATAATAATAATAAAAGTATCAAGGTTCTTTGGCCAAGACAATGGCTCTTGATGAAATCTTAAAGAACCCTTACGTTAGAACCCTTCAAAGGTTCTGTGTAAAAGAGAAAGAAAATTTTTAGCAAGGAAAAATAATTTTAGAACCAAAACAGTTTTAGCACTGCTCTTCACTTCTCTTAACTTTGATCCATGTGTGTTCATCTGTCAGTCTGTGTGTGTCAAACATTTAGCATATATATGCACCTCTTGGTTGACACTTTATAAACTTTCTGTAACTTCTCAGTGCAGTGATGGATCAAGTTAATTCTTGGTATGCTTATACATTGAAACAAGGGGTCTTTATGTGAGGTAACAGATGAGGAGATCAAAGATCATTCTTATTCAGTGGGCGGGGTTTAGTAAGCAAACACGGAATATCATTGGTTGTTGCCTATCTTATATGAGACGATATTAGATAGTGCATCGCCACGCAAGTGTTTACGCGCGCGTGTATAAGGTTACGCAGTGCACGCAGGTAGTACGGGTTGGTTAATTTTTAGAGCGGGGGAATATTTTTGTTTTTTAAGCTAATATTATTGAAATAAAACTATTTTCGATGATTAAAACAACCAAAACTAAATAAGAATGAGAATAAAAGATAGGATTTGTTGTTTTGCCTATCTAATATCGTGTCATATTGGATGGGCAGTCCAATATTTCTATCGTCTGCGCCGGCATCCACTACTCAAAATATTGGACTGCCCATCCAATATGACACGATATTAGATAGGCAAAACAACAAATCCTATCTTTTATTCTCTAATTCCGGGGTTACTTAGGGGCATTCTACATTGCTCTAGTATACTCCTTTTGCAGAGATGGATCAAGTTCATATTTGGTATGCTTATACATTAAGACAAGGGGTCTCTTATGTGGGATAACAGATGGGAAGGTCAAAGGTCATTCAGGGGTCTCTTAGGGTATACTGCTCTCATTCTTTGACCACATAATTGGATGACTTATTGGGGACCGCTGTCCAGTATGTCAAATTTGGGATCTCTTTCCTGCAATGTTTTTATAATTAGTAGTCATTTCAAGTGAACCTAATACATTTAACTGTTTATGTGTAAAAAAAGTGCAGAATCTAACATTTAAATTGCATGAATTCAAATATGAGAAAATGAGGGGTGTGTTGTTCTAATACTAATTTATATTAAAACTGTTTTCATCAAAACATTATAGCATACAACATCCAAAATTGGTTTTAAAATAGGAGACACAATACATCTGTTTTGAAATAATAAAAATCTGCTTCTCAAGAGAAAATAAAAACTGAGAAAAATACAAATAAAAAGATACGAGCCATGTATAACACACCCCCTTTCCCCAGCACAAGTAGTCAGTGACTACAACATGTAATGAATAACACACATCTTTTCCTAGCACAACCAAGAAAAGTAAATGGTTAAACTAAAAACACAGTGTAAAAAATAAAGGCTTCATATCCAAAATCAATAGATGAAAGAAATAAAAATAATAAAAATGAATATAAAAATACTAAAATCAAGTGATATAGGCAAAAGCCTTAAAAGGGGGAAAATCACCTACTGTAAAATACCTGTAAAATACCCTTAACTCCCAAAACTGTTCCCGGGCACAGGTTGGGTGTTACAAATGTACTCTTGGCTCAACTGTGACTCCAAGCTTGCATCTTTTTAATTTACATATATGTGCAAGGCCACAATACTGGGCAAGAAAGACAAGAGTAAACTGTGATTGGAGTCTGAAATTTAATGTTAATGAAAATCTGTTTTTCA
>JAMKCH010039862.1:0-22579 GCA_023653785.1 Ophioderma brevispina
CTGGCAGTTCGTCTTTTGCGACAACATCACAAGATTTCTCTGTTGTGATGTGAAAACTATTAAACCTACAGCCCTCTTGAGTGGTGGCATCGAATCCCAGTGTTACATTCTTGGACTTCACAAGTAATTCGGCACTCTTCAAATCTGCTATTGCATTAAGCTCTCTTGCCATTTGTTCCACTGTGGAACGGCAAGGTAAGGAGGTTAAATCTTGACCAATTTTGCTGGCGTTACTGTCTATCAGCTTTGGGATATTTACTGTTGGGACATTATTTACGATTGAATCATATACTAACATGCGCATGGAATTCGCATACGTTTTTTTATCCTTCATTGTGTCAGTCTGATGAGTTGAATTTTGTTCTTCAAGCTTTTCCTCAAGTTCTAGTTTGTCCGATTGCAAAGCACGAATGATGTCATCTTTTCTTTCATTTTGCAGTTTTACATGTTGTTTCAGAGGTACATAGGCAGCCTTCATCATCTTCCGTTTTGTTTGTCGTTGCTTTTTCAAGCGTTTATGTTTGCGCTGCATCTCTTTAAAATTCTTCTGCCAAACATTGGTGTCACTTTCTGTGATTTGTTTCTTCAGCATCATTATTTTTGCATCCTTAATTTTCATTGATAGTTTTTTTCTTTTTAATATCCTTTATGTATATTTGATTTTCATTACCTTTAGCAGATTAAGTTTGGCTTTCACACTTTTGAGTTGTTTTTTGTATCTTCCTTTCTCATCACTGCGCTTTTTTGAAACAATTGATTCTTTGTTTCAGTAGTTTTTTTCTGGGGGTGAGATCTCTTTCACGGAGACACACTGACGGTGATGGCGTAACACAGACACTGGATTGCGAGGGTTCTGGTGATGGCATAACACAGACACTGGATTGCGAGGGTCCTGATGATGGCGTAACACAGACACTGGATTGCGAGGGTCCTGGTGATGGCATAACACAGACACTGGATTGCGAGGGTCCTGGTGATGGCATAACACAGACACTGGATTGCGAGGGTCCTGGTGATGCCGTAACACAGACACTGAATTGCGAGGGTCCTGGTGATGCCGTAACACAGACACTGAATTGCGAGGGTCCTGTTGATGGCGTAACACAGACACTTGATAATGAAGAAGACGGACAGGTTTCTTCACTTTCTCAAGTGGACAGAAGTCAGTAGTTTCTACGGCTTTAAATTGTACATCACAAAAAGTATACAAAATTTCTCCATTCATTTGCCTTTGATGGTTTTTTAAATCTTTCATATTTTGCCCCTAGAGTTCGGATATGATTTGAGTTTGTGGTAAAGCCAGGCGGAAGCAGCGGATTCACTGCACGGACTGTGGCAGCAACTGACTTTGCATTGTTGCAGTACAAAAACAAGATATGGCAATTTTTGAGATTTACATCATCGCTGGATTCTGGTGGTGTCTTGTAATTGTCAATCAAATGCTGATAAGTTAATCCTGGCTTTTTGGTGGGGCGGTTTTTCTGATTTTTTTTCAAACGCTGAAAGAAACAAATTTATATAAAAGAGGTTTATTTAAAAAATTAAAAAAAAAAACCTCAAAAAACAAACTTATCATCAAATAATTCTTTTTAAAACTATTTTTAATTGATAACATTGTTACCGTCCTATTAAAAACGATTCAAAATGATAGGTTTATTATTGTTTACCATCAAGTAATCACCTCAAGTATTATGCTCTCTATTCAGATATACTATTGTATCACTTCACTTGTGTCTTTTACAGCATGTACTTTGCTATCTTCTGAAGATGGCGAATTACTTTGCCATCTTCTGTGGATAGCATTTGCTTTGCCATGCGATCATATGATCAAACTTTTCAGTCTGCTAACTATTTCTATTTTCAATTTTACCTAATGCTTAATTGCATCTAGTCATATACGGGTATATATGTGTATATGTATGTGCATGTATATGTACATATGTGGGGGGGGGGCCACAATGTGTATATGCATGTGTGGTATGTATGTGGTATGTACACCTTATATATATATATCACTGTAATAAATTACCAATGGTCATATATGCATCACATTAATGACAGAATATTTATATTTATTTACATATTGTTTTTTTAAGTAAACGCTTCAGTCGGGTGGCAGCCTTGGGCGCTGATGCACTTTCGGAATCCGGCATTTTCTCGCTTTTTGTCACATCCGCCCTTTAGTAGGACCAGCCGAATCGTTGGTCGTCCGGGCTGTCACCCTGTGGTAACACTATGTGCAGCAATGATTGGTCGAGCTACACCCTCTCTTTTAACATACAATACACTATTCTTAATAGTCCCTTCCATTATTCTCCCCGGGTAGTCCATGTATCTATTTATTACATAAGCCGGGTTTTTGATCTCGTCGTAATTCAATGAGTCCTACGCCTCAATACCAGGGTCTGTGTTCCCAATACTCCCACTGTTCCATGGTGCGTATATTGCCGTTTCTGTATTCATGCCTATATCGGCCTATTATTTATATCGTATAGGCCCCGGCCAATTAGGCCTAGCTGTTGGGTCCCACTTCAAGCTTAGGCCCTTGTACATATGTAAGCAATTATATCACGTTAATTTTTTTTGGTATTTGGACTTTGTCTCTTTCTGTATTATTCTGATTCGTTAATGTGTCTGATCTTCATTTTATACCCTCTCGTTTTGACAGCACTTTAAATTCCCAATCTTCGGCCAGTGAGACCGCATGTAATATCGACCATAACCTGTCCTATGATTGTTCTTATTTGACAATGCCTATTTTAATTCGTCCACTCTTGAAAAAACCGGTTTGTCCTTAATACAGCATAACCAGTCGTAGTCTAATAAAATGGAATTCTAATTACCGTTATTTTTAATACGCTCATCATCGCTTTGACATCATGGAATTTACTGAAGTCCTTGTTTAATGATAGTGTCCGATGCCAATCTTGTCGACCTTCCTGGTTTTAACGCAGAAAATTGGGTACGATCTACAGGAAAAGGCGGAGAGCTTCATTATTTATAAAGTTCCAATATCCTTATGTTTCTTAAAATTATCTCAATTAGATGCGTCGATTGGACCTACATATTTGATGAAATTACTCTCCGCCACAAACCATGGTGGTATTATTTACAAGCCTGAATATGTACATTTTTTGATGCTTTTATGGGGGGGGGGGCGCAACTTGACAAAACTTTCTCAATTGGACAAGAAGCTCCAGTAGTTTCTACGGCTTAATTGTACATCACAAAAAGTATACCAAATTTCTCCATTCAGTTCCTTTGATGTTTTTTAAATCTTTCATAATTTTGCCCCTAGAGTTCGGATATGATTTGAGTTTGTGTAAAGCCAGGGCGGAAGCAGCGGAATTCACTGAAGACGGTGGCAGCAACTGACTTTGCAGTGTTGCAGTACAAAAACACGAGATGGCTCAATTTTTGAGATTTACATCATCGCTGGGGATTTCTGGTGGGTCTGTAATTGTCAAGCAAATGCGGATTAAGTAATCCTGGCTTTTTGGGTGGAGGCGGTTTCTGAGTTTTTCAAACATTGAAAGAAACAAATTATATAAAAGAGGTTTATTTAAAATTAAAAAAAAAAACCTCAAAAAACAAACTTATCATCAATAATTCTTTTTAAAACTAGTTTTAATTGAATAACATTGGTACAGTGTATTAAAACTATTCAAAAAATGAATAGGTTATTTTTTTTACCATCAAGTAATTCACCTAAAGTATAGGCTCTCGATTCAGATATATATTGTATCACTTCACTTGTGTCTTTTACAGATGTACGCTCTCTTCTGAGCTGGCGAATTACTTTGCCATCTTCTGGGATAGCTTTGTTTTGCCATGCGAATCTATGACACTTTTCAGTTGCTTACATATTTTATTTCAATTTTTACCTAATGCTATTGCATCTTTAATACGGGTATATATGTGTATATGTATGTGCATGTAGATGTACATGTATGTGCATGTGTATATGATGTGTGTAATGTATATGTGTATTGTAACATATTATTATCACTGTAATAATTACCAATGGTCATATATTGCAATCAAATTTATGACATAAAAATATTTATATTTATTTACATATTGTTTTTTTAATACAACGCTTCAGTCGGGGTGGCAGCCTGGGCGCTGACGCACTTTCGGATCCGGATTTACGCTTTTGTCACATCCTCCCATGAGTAGGACGCCGGAATTTCGTGGTGCGTCGGGCTGTCCCTGTAGGTAAAACACATGTGCAGCAATGCTGGTAGAGAGCCCACAATCTATTAACTAAAAGCCACTATTCTTAAATGTGTTCCCTCCATTATTCCATCCCCGGGTATCCATGTATCAATTTATAACGAACATGTGTTTTTATCTCGTCTTAAAATTCAATTAGTTCCTTTTACTCCTCAAATACTCATTGTATGTCTGTTCCAATACTCTCCACTTTCCCGTTCTTATATTTTCAGATGTCTGTATTCATTCATATATAGGCCTACTAGGTATTCGTATAGGCCCCGGCCAATAGGCTGCTGTTGTTCCCACTTCAGCTATTCCTTTGTACATAGTGTAAGCAATTATTCACTAGTTAAATTTTTTTTTTTTGTGTATTTGACTTGGTCTATTCTGTATGTATGTCTGATTCGTTAAATGTGTCTGATCTCGTTTTATACCCTCCCGTTTTGACAGCACTTAAATTCCCACTCTTCGGCCAGTGATACGAAGGTAATATCGACCATAAAAAACTGTCCATGATTTCTATTGCAATGCTAGTTTTAATTAGTTCCACTCTTGAAAAATCCGGTGTTTGTCCTTAATACATCATAACAGTCGTAGTCTAAATAAGAATGGTTAATTCTATTACCGATTATTTTTATACGCTCAATCATCGCTTTGTTTGACAATCTATGGATTTATGAGTCTTGGGTTAATGATAGTTCCGATGCCAATCTTGTCGACCTTCCTGTTTATAACGCGGAAAATTGCCGTACGATCTATGACAGGAAAGGCGGAGGAGCTCATTATTTATAAATTCAGATATTCCGTTATGTTCTTAGAAACTGATCTCAAATTAAAGGAAAGTTTTTTGCGGCGATTGCTGACTTCATATTATTGAAAATTACTCATCCGCACAAACATTGTAGGTATTATTTACAAGCCAGAATATGTCTTTTTGTGACTTTATATGTCGCAACTTGAAAAAACTTCATCGATAACAAAAGAGAAAAAAGCAATGTTAGATCATGGGCGATTTCAATCTTGACCTCTTTAAAATGTGTGATAGTAGGATAAAGTCAATAATTTTATCAATCTGATTTACCTCAAACAATTTCTTTCCCTGTACTTGATGGCCTACACGAAAACAAAACAAAAATGCATGTTGACCACATCTTTTCAATGACATCTACAGACGATCAAATAGGTGTCATCATCACCGACTTATCTGATCACTTCCAATATTGTCGTTCCTCCAATCTTCCCATTCTCAAGCAAATTGATCCTCAAATTCATTGACGCAGACAAGTAAAGCCAGAAATTAAAGGTCTAAAAATGCACTCTCCCATTGTTAACTGGGATTTTGTACAGCATTGATGACGACCCTGAATCAGCTACAATAAATTTATTGATAACTTCAACGATTCTCATTGAAAATACACTGCCAATTACTAAGACTAGATTATCTAACGAAAAATACTCCTATTAAGCCATGGATCACAAACAGGTCGTATCAAAATCAATACAAACTAAAGATAATGATAATAAAAACATCGTATAACAAACAACAGAAGATAATAGAATAGATGTTAAATATAGAAATCATCTTAACCAATTGCTTCGACTTTCCAAAAAGTCATACATCTCCTCTGAAATAGATTCTCATACACACAATATGAAAAAAAATGTGAGGGCACCCTCAACAACCTCCTGGGGAGAAATAACGCACAAAACCCTGATTTTTTCTCGATAAAGATGGAAAGAAGGGGTAAACCGACTCTGCTTGATATTGCCTAAACTTCAATGATTCTTTACGAATATTGATCTTCTCTGCTGAAAAAATCCCCCCTCCTGATCAAAAATAACCTCCCTCAAGTCAATAAACATTACCAGTAGTATATTTCTCTCCGACTTCATCGATGGATTGACAAAACTTGTAATGAATTTTGAAAGCAGCTTTATTCAATATTTCAAGTTAAAAAAAAAAGGTTAGACAAAAAAGAAAATAAATAGTTATAGTTACAAAATTTATGTGTAAGGAATGAAACATGAACCTACATACCCAATAAATAAAACAATTATGCATGGACCAATGAATGGATAAGAGGCAAATGAAGAGCAACAATGGTAAATATATAAGAAAAATATGACAAATTAAATCTAAGCTGTATTACAAACGGTAGGTGTAGACAAAATATAATAGGTATGCAGGCAAACTTAACCAATATGTACAGTGGAATAATAACAAGACCAAAACACACAAAAACACCATTCACGAGACAAGGGACAAAACAAAGACACAAACAAAACGGGACGGGAAAGGGGAGGGTGACAGCAATGACTAGCGAGAAAAGGGACGGCGATAGAATGACGAAAAAGAACACCAAGAAAAAATCAATAAGCCTGGTAAGAGTTATAAGAAATTGGATTGCAAGCAAGATGGCCGACTGTGTTTACGTCATCAAAAATATTGTGTCTTTCTTAAAATAGAAATAAACGTCAAATAAAGGGGTTTTCCGGGATCCCCTCAAGCGATCTTTGCCGATCCGCGATCGGAAAATTGGACCAGGGTGAAGAAACGAAAACGAGGCTGTAAACAAAAACGCGAATTATAGGAATGGACATTTCACATTACCTAATAGGCATGGAACATGATTGAAAATCATGTTTCTCCATGCTGCACAATCATGCAATTCATCCATATCACATTAATGACTGTCCATCTTCAAGGCTTCAACTGCAGCCATGAATCTCTCTCTTCTCTGGACCAGCTCCCAGTGGAACATCATCACATAGTCATGCCCCCAATTTGTTCTGCCTAAGCATAACTTCACATAATATGTCTTTAAAACACATGGTGTTCATTAATGGAGTGGAGTATGCAAAACCACATGGCCGGAATACCTTTCCCCGCACCCTGTTACCTACCTCAACTTAGTCAATCTCAAAATCCCTCTAAATGTACGATAATATCCCGACCCTGTTTTCACTATCAAGCACAACGTGAGATCCTATATAAAGCGATGACATGTGAAAAAAAAAAACACTAAAAGAATTAGAAATTAACAAATTTTGAAGAAAAAGAGAAAATGCGGACTACAATTAAACTTCTTAATGATGGATTTCTACTGTTTTAGACAGATTTTTGAGGATTAAACTATTTCAAAAGGTAATTTATTACTAAGAACATTTCAACTTGATCTGGTGCTTTTGGTATTTTTGTTCATCTGCAGTCTGCAAAGTTGGGTCTTTGAAATGGCTATGTCATGCTGGTAACAGGGAAAGGTATTCGGTGGTTTGGCATAACTCCACAGCCGTAACATGCGGTCTTGATTCCGTAAACGTTGCCGCATTCGTTTATAGAATGTGGCAGAATACTAAATTATTTCATCAATTTGTCTTGTACCTAGTCTTAAAGGTGAACTTGTCAAAATAATAAACTCCACCAAATTAAAATTTCATTTGGATGTAGGCAAGGGGGGGGCCACCGTGAGCTTAAAATTTTTACACAAGTAAATACACGAAGAAAGAATAGGATGTTTTGTTGTTTTTGACAAATACCAAAAATGTGATCGTCATGTGTGAATTTGCGTCATAAATTCTCCAAAATTGACCTTTGTAAATGTTAGGCAAACAATTTTCAAAGAAGTACCAATAAAATCCTCCCTTCGCAGAAGAAAACATATTTTTAATAATTTATTTCCAGTGGAGTCAAGGCAATCACTGAATAGCCAAACATGGACCCTGATGACCCATATACAGAGCTTGTAAGGATCCGCTGGTTAACACAGGCAAATTTCGTCGTGGGCGTATTATTTTATTGTGGTGTACGATTGTAATAATTATACAACGGTCCTGGTCACCCGGTTTGAAGGATTATTGTAATCATGTCGTAGACATTTCCGGACACACGAGCACGAGGTCAACAACGCGGTTCATTGCTTAAGCATGGTAGTAAACTATGAAATGCGGTCACACGGCGATTTTGACCAGTAAATTACGACAGTAACATGGTAGAAAGCGGCACTCCCAACGATGGAAATATCTCGTTAAGTTATTACGACCAGTTACTATGGTACAACGACCGACATGTCGTATGAAGTTGCGGTCACACGCAGCCTTTATTGTAGTTACTACTGTAGTAATATTGAGTAAACTACGAAAAAAGGCCTCGTGTGACCCCGGTCTCTAAGTTAGTTTGAAGGACAGTGTATTGCTTTGTAAGTTATAAAGCCGTATAACCATTAACCAGTTGCATTATCAATAGCTGTAAAATAAATTAAAATGGTACGGGGGTATTTAGTGCATGTGGCAATTAGGGCTGACACGAAGTAAGCTTTTTTGCTATTCGAATAGTCGCCGCTAAATAGTCGCGACTACGACTATCATGGCTACTATCGAAGGTCAAAATTTCAGGGATGACTTTTAAGGAGAGTGAGAAGCAATAGCTCCCCTACAGCTCCCCTTAAACACTTTTTAGGAGAGGGATTGAAGCTCCCCTTGGAGCTGTTCTTAACCTGGGTGGCAGTGGTAAATGGCCATGAACCGTCCCCTTCAAAACTCTCCACGATATGACCAGAAGAGAGCTTTTTACCGAGCACCACCTTATTTAAAAGTCAGTCCGAAAATTTGGTCACAAATTGAAGCGTAAACCCAAACCAGGACGGGTGTTTTGCCGACCGAACGGCCCCCACCCAAATGCAACGAGGTGCAATTATTTTTATTTTTAATGGCCCACGATGCAAACGAGAGCAATTTGCGTTTCATTGCATCGCGGCCGTTTTTCCCGGCACAGGAAGAAGTAGCGTAAAGGCAATAAAGGCACCCCGATGCAACGAGGAACATCGCGCCTTTTCCGGAAAGAAGCCCAGATGTAACGAGGAACATCGCGCCATTTTACCGGAAGACGGCCCAGATGCAACGAGGAACATCGCGCCACTTTGCCGGAAAGACGTCCCAGATGCACCGAGGCACATCGCGTGCGGAATCAAATGAAGAAACAGGGAAAATAAATAAAAATGGATGCGTACTGCACGATGATCTGACATGACATTTGTAGCTTCTAGTTCGCCAGTCGTGAGTCGCGCTATTACGCTACGTCATAGTCGTGCGGTGGTGGTGTGCTATTACGCTACGTTCATGCTCCGTTTACGTCATGAATGCGTTATGCATAATTAAAAATAGCTTTAATCAGAAAATGGTGGCGCTATCACATCGAAATGAAATTTGTCTATGCATTGGTACACAGTGTCACCCGGCCTCCCTGATGCACAGGCTTGCGCATTCTGCGGGCAAACCGTTCCGAAATGCAGTGAAAAGCATCGCGTCACTTCCAGGGATGACGTCCCAGGTGCAAAGAGGAAAATCGCGTCATTTTCCGGGAAAGACCCAGATGCAACGAGGAACATGCGTCATTTTCCGTAAAGACGGCCCCCAGATGCAACGAGGAACATCAAGTCATTTTCCTGGAGACAGCCAGAGCAAATGAGGTCCAATAGAGAGTTCATTTGGCGACAAAAAATCGTGGTTGCCGGCGAGAGGCAACGAGAACATTTTCCGAACGGTACCAGTTTCGTTGGCGTCTCATTGCATTCGGCCGCGTTTTAGGGTTAAGGTGTAGGAGTATCGGCTACGGCTTCGTGCCCAGATCTTGTTGAAATTATCATGAAATGTTGGTATGGTGAAAGAAAAATATGTGCCAAATTTTATTTTTCAAAAAGCGCCGTTTTAGAGATGTCAAGTAATGCGTTTTCAAATTCCATTAGACTGAACAGGGGCTGATTTTGGCAGTTATAGAAAATGACCCAAAATGGGAACAATTTTGTGGAAAAAAAATACACATTTTCAATTATTTTCAAGTAATTGATGAGTTAGGCCAGAAAAAAAGTTTTGTCTCGGAAAAGCAGACCTTACCACAGTCAAGTTTTGGACTAAATTGATTCCGGGGTTTTTGATTTTTATGGTCATTTTTTCTGTAAGACCGGTTTTATCGATGATCATACCTTAAAGTTTTGTTTTAGGATACATCAAAACGTGCACAGTAATTCAGGGTACGGTATGCAATATTGGAAAAATACACAACGCAAGAAATGCACTTTCTTTCTACGCAAGAAGACAAGAGCAACAATCATAAAGATTAATAAATGACAAGTGCTAAGTTTTCGTTAATGTCATGATTCTATTCGCTGACTCAAAGGAAATTAGTCCTTCCATGACAAATAACTGCAGCAAAGACGATGTTTTGTGATGGCATTTGGCCGACACTCGATTTATTTTTAGGCCAAAACCATCGTCAATACAACGAGCGCCGTACCAAGGTGGAGAACCAAACCAAACCCGGAAGTCGCAAGAAGTTGAATCTTGATCTTTTTATCACCACTGGATTGCAATGCCCGTCAGACGATGGCGGCCAAGCCTCTGCCCTAATAGGGTTGGCATGCCCACTTGGCGGCGTGGTCGTAGCGTGCCAATATTTTATTGCCGATTGAAGGACACAAAATGCCAGTCATAGCGTGCCAGTTGTTTGGTATACCGTGGGCAGTAAAAGTGGTATAGGGCACAGCATGCCACTAAAATGGTAATGATCACAGCATGCCACTAAAATGGTATTGGACACAGCATGCCACTAAAATGGTATAGGGCACAGCGTGCCAGTAAAGTGGTAATGGTCACAGCATGCCACTAAAATGGTATAGGGCACAGCGTGACCCTAACCCTAAACACTAACCCTAAACCCTAACCCTAATAGTACAGAAACCTAAGAGTACTAAATGTCTTTGACAGAAACATCAGGACGCCCTTGTGTGGCGGTCACGGCATGCCAATAAAATTTGACCAGCAAGGTCGTAGTATGCAAGCTCTACTGTGCTAGTAAATAGGTATAAAGGACTGCAACTCAGCCAAAGCAATCAAAATAGACTAGCAATACAGACACAAACCATAAACAAAATTAAGCGCTGTGATGTGGATGTGGGTAATTGAGTTGTTCTTCAATGCTCCAACGGTTTGGAATAAGAAAATATTGCTTTATAACATTTTAGGATTTTTCAAATTTTGTGATTACATGTTAAACTAATGGCGACGTCTTTAATTGGGATTTCTTGGCCGCCACCCCATATTGCCCGCAGTGCTTTGACCCCCGGTAACTAGATCAAGATTAAGTTTTGTGCGCAGCAATCGGCCAAATTCTGGTCTGTGTTTAGAATGGATCCACCCCGCACAGGTTTAAAACTGGCGTGCACGTGGTAGTCCCCGAATCTTCTCGCTACCTTTCGTACTCTTACGTAAATAGAAATCACTAAACCATTTTTTTAATTATCTGCGATTGAAGTGTTGCGACTCATAGTAGGTCTCTTCACTTTCAAGTTCAATTGTGAAACATTGATGAACCATCATACACAATAAGACATCCTTCTCGTGGTGTTTTTACGTAAAATGACTGTATATTTACCATGTCAGGAAAAAGACAAAATGGACGACGGTACGGCATGCGGGTCTAGAGTATAGCTTGATTTCAACAGTGATACTGATAACGTATTAATCTAGAGCAACAAGCATTTTAAATTTACTCAGGAGGAGTTATCACTGTAAGCCTAAGGTAATGTTATAATAACCAGCTTGAATAAGATTCTTGCAGTGTAGAGCATTCTTAGATATTTTTAATGTTTTGGGGAAGTTTCATTAAAATAGGTGCCAGTCGCAAACAATAGTCATAGTCATGACTATCGCCAATAGTCGCGACTACGACTTTGGCGACTTAGTCGTGCAGCCCTAGGGGGCAATAATAAGTAGAGTATTGATTATGCAACTAGCTATGAAGGCTGACTCTACAACAATACACTGTCTTAAAGAACCTAGTATACATAGCTACAAGCTATCTGGGTCATGTTGTGGGTATTCTGTGTGATTGTATCTTGCCTTCCACTGAAATTTTTCTGGCATTGAGGATGACCTTGTTTGTATTTGTTGGAAAATTTGACCATGCATCATAAATAACTGCTTGGAGGATTTCCTGCCAATTCACAAAATAATGCGTGTCATGTTTTGTGTTTTGTCAAAAAACATCTAAAACCATCCTATCTGACTCAAATGAATGAGCGGCATCGATGCACCCTAATAAACACATGTGACCCCATGTGACGTATACATGCATGACCTCAACTCTTTGTCAGCTCTTGTCTGGCACGTGGAGTAGTAGAATGATTGTAGTCAACAATTTGGATAAAATATTACTTGAGACGTTGGAGACTCTCACATAGGCTATCGCCTTCTATATCAAGTTCTGTTTGATCCAAAGGATAGGAAAATATCAGCATTGGAGGTAATTTTTGGGATCCGCGAAGTGAGTAGTGGCCAGCAAAAGTAAATTTCACATTGTGTGTATAAATCCACGTCCGTTAAGGACAACATGTTGAAAGACATAATGTGGAGTTATGCTTAGCAGAACTTGGGCTCTAGTACTCCCACTTAGGATGCCTAGTTGGAGCCACTCTATTGTTCTCCATTTAAATAAGGGCCATTAAAAGGACACAGCACATGAAAGTAACTCGAAGCAAATTTCAGTGCTTGTCTTCTCGTGGCCCTAATAGTAATTGAAGAACAATAGTTAGGTGCCATAACTATCATCCTAAGTGGGAGTACTAGAGATCTACCCGTTGAGTGCTTTTTATGTGTTCTTGAAACATGCAGATTATAAGTAGTTATTTTTCCTTCTAGATCACTTTGGGTTACGTGTCTGTGTATCAATTCTATTTTCGTTACGCAACCTAGTCCTAGGCGGGCATGAAAAAAATTTCCTGTCTGGAATACTGGTAGTTCTGTATACAGTCAAAAATTTTCTGCAAAAATGTGAGTTGCTTTGCTTTGTGTACATGGCAAGCAACTTGGCACTCTCACCCACAGATCCCTATTTCTGTTTCTTGCCCAAAGTAAGACCCCTTATTTTGCATACTCTTTTGTTACCATGCTTGCCCAGTTTCCCAGTTAGAGTTACTTCCTCATAGACTCTTAACTCAAAGGGCACTAATCAAATGCTATGACATTAAGATTGTTCTGATGATGAAATTTTGAGGTGGGTTGGGCCTCTCAAAATCTCACCATGACCCAATCCGATAGAATCATGATTCCAAAGATGGTAAATACAGTTGGGAATGTTTATACTTACATTCAATGCGCTAACTTTACCTATAAAGTCAATAAAAGGTGTGATACCTTTAGGTTCAAGTAGAGGATTACATCCCCTCCGCCCCACAAGATGTTTTAAATGTCCACAGTTTTGGGCCACTTCAAGATGTACTGTAGAAGGTGCAGAAGTTTGTGAAAGTGTGGCACAGAGGGCCACAATGAATCGCAAATTGTAAAGGAACCTGCTAAATGAATGAATTGCAGTAGAGGGCACACAATGGGGTCCAGTGGATATATTACAATCAACCCATGATCTGAAGGTTACGTTTCGAGCCCCGCTAATGAAGAGGCATCCAAATGTGCTTCTAACTTCTACCCTTCTAACGCCCATAAGGAGCTTTGTTGAGGTTTTGGTCCAACCGCCACTAGCTTCAAGTGCCTTCCATGCAACAGGTGGCTTATGGACTAAACAAGTAAGTTTCAGGGGTGCTATCTTTTTGAACCCCCCCCCCCCAGGGTAAGTAAGAAGAAATAAAAAAAATGTATGAGGACCAGTCTTAAAATGCATCGCGATGAAGATATACAACAAAGTAGGCTAAAGGTAAACATTATTCAGCTGCAAAGGTCAAGGTCTTATACTTGTTTCGATTGAGTTTAAAGTATCTTTATAAAATTTATAAAATTACAATTATTTAAAGTATGTTTTTTGGTCTATTTGCCATCTGGCATCTTCTCGTGGTTCCCGGGGAGGGGGCAAAAAAAAAACCCCTTCCCCCCAAACACTTCAATGGGGGCAAAATTTCCAGATGCTACAAGTGATGTATACCCTACATAATTTAATTCAAATTAATTTATCAATTTTTAAAGATACTTTAAACTCAATCAAAACAGTATATACCTTTGATCTTTGCTGAATAGAACATTTGACCCTTTAGCCTATTTTGCTCTATATCTCCATAACGATTAATTTTACAGACAGGTCACCATAGACCCTTTGTTTACTCCTTTTACCACACAAACAGTTTGAGGCTACTAAACGTTATTTTGGGACCCTGACTTAAATTTACCCCTGTTAGAAACTTACCCCCTCCTGTGGAAGTTGTCGACATTTTCCAGAGGAACATGTTGGCTCCGTTCGTGCTCAAGTCCCAAAATCACAGTGGAAGATCCGTCTCTTACCAGTGATAGTTTCATCATCCAGGTTGAGCAGCCTGGAATTCCGCTTGGGGACTGGTAGACCTCATCGTCTATCTAGAGTGGGCTAATGGTTGTGGCTCTCCACAATCGCAGTTTGGTGAAAGTTCTACTCCGGTCTTGTGAAAGGAAGCTCTTTGTAACGACCCAACCAGTTTCTGAGTCGTTGAGGTTGACCCATGCTTTCCTATTAAGGTCCAGCCTTTGGGGCTTGATAGATGGACTGTCGACAAAACTGCTTTAGGTTCCAAGTAGAGGATGACCATTGCTCATCCCATCTGTCATTGATCGAGGATATCGAGATGGATACTGTGCCTGCAAGTGCATGATTGGGTATCAAGTGATTCCTGTTGGATTCTCTGATCCTCAAAGGGCATTGGTGGGGGATTAGGCACCAGTTTCATCATCATTTCCTTGCGAGCTTGCTCGTCTTGAATGTCCCGCTTAAGGTTGGGCAGGAGTCTATGCCAGACCGAATTGCAAGATATTCTACAGGCGTCGCCAAAAGGCAACCACTAACAGTCAATCTTTTCCAATCTTGTGTGAAGGGGGAGGGGGGGGGGGGGGGGGGGGGGGTGTCACACTTGACTCCATAGGTGCAGGCGTATTCAGCATGGAGTATGCCAAGGCAACAGTTGATGTAAATGAGGTGTCGAAGATGCACCCCATCCAGTTCTGCAAGCCTTCTGAGGAGGTTGACACGAGACTGCGTCTTGGCACCGACGCCTTGTGTTTGATTGAAAAGTAAGCCTGCGGGTCCATTGTGACGCCAAGGTACTTCGGTGTTGGTCATGTGACAGTTTTTCTCCATCTAGAGTTGGTATGTCAAGTTCTCTTTTCGCGCTTCGATTTGCAAGGTGGAAAACCGAGCTGACGTTCTTGGGTTTGCTGAGTGTGCAGTTCCTCGGTGGAGAATTGGATTAGAGTGATGAGGTCTTTCTGCAACACTTTTTTTCGAAGGACTCAAGGAATCAGTCAACTATTCCAAGTGCCCTATCGTCTGCGTAGGTAGTACTTCGAACAATCTCCCTTGGATATCTGAGACGTAGATTTTGACGATACTGGGTGCCAGGACAGAACCTTGTGGGACACATTCCGAGTTTGCGCTTTCTACTGCGTTTGCCCATTTGATGTCTCCAGGACGAAGATCTTTCTTGGATGAGCAGCATAATGAACTTGAACAACTTGACATCAGGGAAGATTTTGAGTAGCTTGAGGTAGAGACCTCGATGCCAGACAGTATCGTACGCAGCAGTTTTTAGGTCTATGACGACCGCTCCAAACTTCTGCTTCTCTGGAACGCTGTCTCGATGTCTTAACTTTCTTGCTATCTGATGCATTTGTTGATTTACCTCTTCGAAATCCAGCTTGGGGTTGCGGGGTAATTTGCCTCGACCGTATCATTTGATCCTGCGACTATCAGTCGCTTAAGCAGCTTTCGATATGAGATAGTAGCGAGAATGTGTTCTGTAACTCCTTGGGCTCATTTGGCCTGTGCTTGGGCTTCAGATTGCAATGACCTTTGAAGTCTCCATCGGAGGGAATAGTGACTTCCCATGCAATAGAAAGGAAGAGTTGGAGCCTCGCACAGGTTCGGGTGCCATATTCTTCAATATTCTGTATGGATGTTGTCTTTGCCAGGAGCTTTCCCATTCTCGAGAACTTAAATTGCTTCGGTGATCCTCATCGTAGGTTAATGGTTGGGACATGGGGCTGATGGTGGAGAGGTTTGTGAGAAGCTGTTTAATCTCTGGCCATTACAGCACGAGATGGGCTTGCGCCTGTGGATGTGTCTTGCCACTTTCCATGTTGACAAGTGCTGAACCGATGGAGTTTGCAGAGACAGGACACTGCTAACTGGACAAACAAGCTCGCCGTGAGCTTTGTTGATTGTGTTTCCAGGCCTTGTGGCGTGAGTGGGAAGTTATATTGGATATCTCCTCCGCCCATCTGGGCGTCCTCTTTTGGATCCAAGCAGATCCAGGGTTGCCCTTGCTATTCTCTCAGTATCGCAGTTGGTACTACAATTCACTTTGTATAACTCGTCTCATTCCTTTTCCAACATGGGGGGTAGGGATTCCTTCTGCCTCTTGGAATGGATGTTTAGCTGCTTGGTGGAGCATGGCGCAGAATCAGAATAGCATCTTTGCTGTTAGATCAGCCGGGTTGGCAGGTGGAATGAACAGTTCGCTGGGAGTGTGTTTGAACTTGGACAGTTGGCTTTCCTGAATTCCATCTCTTTCCTGTAGATGCTGGAGATCGTGACCCTTGGTGTCACTGGTGACCAGGACAGGGCAATGACCCGATCTAGGAAATCTAGGGAGGACCGTCTGGAGCAGCGGGAGCGGATTTGCCTGGTGACTGTTTTACATGTCGAACAGGTCCATGTCCATGACTGCTTGATAGAAATAGGGTGGATCCTTAATAAAACAGCAGTTTGAGGTCTTGGGCTTCAATCCATTCAAGAGCCGCTTGGCCATTCTTTCAATGTTGGAGTATCCCATGCTGTATTTCCACAGTTAAATCTCCGCAGATCAAGGAGCTCCGCTGAACTACTGGAAGGGAGTGAAGTCTGCCTCATCTGGTGGTGCTTAAGATGTGGTGAAGTGGGTTCCCATTGCTTCAAATGTTATCCACGGGATCTGCGATTTCATTGCAGATTGCAGGATGACTCACTTGTATGCCTTGATTCACATAGTAGCGATCCCATGCTTGTTGTGCTGAATGATTCAATAAGGTCAAAACCTTTGATTTGCAGAACTTTCTCTACAGATTCGCAGTGAGTTTCTTGGAGAAGGATATGATATTCCTTCCTTTCTCCCTGGAGAGCTGTATGATGTCACGCTTAGCATGGATGAGACCTTCAACGTTCAGCTGCAGGAAGTAACAAAGTTCCTCTGTGAGTAGTTCAGCCGCCTAGAATTGATGGTGGTTCCTTCAAGATGCACTGTGGTGTTTTAAAACACGAGGTTGACTTAAGTTTGGGAGCATGTGCGGCTAAAACCCAGCTAAAATGTCCTTTGAAGTCAATCAATCGTCCAAAACCTTGCCAAAGATTAGTCGTGGAATGGAGGATTTTGACTTTAACTAACTGGCATCTCTGAGTCTGGTATTGCCTTTTATTGTCAGGGGATTTGTGTCTTTAGAATTGCAGATTACATTTTCATATTTGATTTTTGTTTTAGGATTTAACTGGGATTGATGATATGGAAGATTAGGACTATCATTGAGAGACACAATTGGGAATAAAGGTAAAGTCCAACAGAAATAATGGTAATTATATAACACATAAAAATAGGTTCTGTCACTTGATTGGTGTACATACACGTGACCTAAAATTTTGAACTAGTTCCCCAAAATTTCCTGATAGGGAACAAAGTTCCCATAAAAAGCTACATTTCCCCCCATCACAGGGAAACTAGTTCTTTTTATAGGAACTTTTTTTTTCCCTTCATTGGTAAATCTTCATCCGCCCTGCTCATGATGATTGTTCTGAACCCGATCATCGATCCTGACCTCTGACACTGGATCAATCAAATCTTCTGCTCGATATATGCGTGTTTACGTTTCCCGCTGGTCAAATTCCGCTGAAATTTTGACTCAAATGGAGAAATCTCAATGCTGTTGATAGTCCCGTGCATACCGTAAAACAAATCATGTTAGAGCAGTTCGATAAATTTTGGGAAAGATTGGATTGAACCTGACTAAACTAACCTGCTTGACTAGCCTTGAAGTTGATTGTTGTTGGCAGCTGATCTCGACAAGACTGGCAGTTTTTGCAAATGATAGAAATATTCATATGTACGGTCCTCGAGAAAATAATATGGCCGCACTCGGTTAGTTATTTTGCACCATTTCCCTCATGAGCAGTCAATATTTGTATACTATTACCTGCCTGGATATCTGGATTTTGGGCCCCATACATATAACATTATATGCTTTGGAGGTCTTGTTTTTAGACTAAGGGCCTTTTTTTAGGAACAGGAAGAAGAGTGAGGTGGATGAGGGGGAATAGTAGAGGACAGTACTAAGATGGTGTGGGAAAAGACGATGGTTACAGAAGGGGGATCAAGGAAAAAGAGAAGTGAGGGCAGGTAGGTTGGAGTTAATAGGAGAGTGAATAGACGGTAAATGGGTAAAAAGACAGAAAAAGGCCTGTAGAGGGGATTGGAATCAGAAAAGAAAGAGCTATAAAAAATAAACGACTAGAGTAAAAGGACAGCAAAGGTGGAAGTGGCATGGGATTACGAAGGTTGTACGGGGGGAATAAGATGGGAAAGAAGTGCAGAGTAAACAGGGATTAACGAAAATTTATTAGGACGCGGGGGCTGGGGTAAGGTTAGACGCACTTGAGAAAAAATAGTTAAGAGGTGCAGGACATGGATCCAGAGGTGGGTAGGGGGGTCAGAGGGGGGCGACAATGTATTGAGGGGTAGTGGGGATTGTGATGAGGAGAGATCAGTGTTGGCGGAGTGAAAAGTTGGAACGCGGGGGGAGATGACAACCGTTTCGGGGTAGGAGGGAACAGAAAGAAATGGGACTGATAGGATAAGGAAGACAATTAAAAAGGGGTGATTAGGCTAAGCTTGGAGGAAGAAGTAGAGGAGGGGTGTAGAGATGGGGGTATGTGGTGGAGACGGTGGGTTGTCGTTGGTGGGCGGGGTGTTGTGGGTTTGTGGGGGTTTGCAGAAGTGGAGGGAGTTGGAGGGGTTATAGAGGAGTGTGGAGTGGAAGTGTAAGGTATTGATGAAAACGGGGAAAAGAAGTGAGCAAGTCGGAAGAGTAGTATGCGAGTGGTACCGAAAGAGCGGAGGAAAAAGAAATCAAAGGGGTGGGGAAAGAGTCACGAACACATAGCGACCAGACTATAAAACAGACAGAACAGCGTACGGGATGGTGATGATAAAGCTCGGAGGAGGGGGAAAAGAGGGAGTGGGTAAGAAGGAAAAGGAGGGGAGGAGGAAAGCGGTCAAGGAAATAAGCGGACTATACAGAGACGCAGGGGAAGACAATGTAGAGGAACCAATGAAGAGGGAGTCGCGGTGTGTATAAAGAGGAACGTCAGTTACGGAGGTGGAGAATGGGAAGGGACGGGGAAAAGGAATACGCGTGAAGTGGGATAAGAGAAAGACGCACGAACTAGCCAGAGATAAGGGGAAGGATAGCGGGGAAAGGAAGAGAATAAAAAAGGATGTAAGAGAAGGCTAAAAAGAGATCGGTCTGGGAAGGGGCGTGGTGGCTTACGGTGATGGGGGTCTGGGAGGCAGTAGTTGAAATCATGGTGGGGGGGAATGCGATGAAGGGAGGGTATAAGATAGAACGACTAAAGACGCGAGAGGGTGAACAAACTCAGGAGGGAAGAAATGAGGACGAGGGCGGAGTGGCGGGAAAAAGGATAGATTGAGCAAGGGAGGTGGAGGAATCCGAAGGAGAAACAAAACAAGTGGGGGGGAGATTGTTCAGCGGAGAGAGGGAGAATTTTGGGGTGGTAGGCGTGTGAGGGTAAATAAATCCCAAATGTCACACTTATGCACGTAAGCAGGGCTGCAAAATTCTGCTTGTTAGCCATTAACCTTAAAGGCTGACTCAGCTTTTGAAATACAGTTATATCCTCTAATAAACGCCCCCCTCTAAGTAAACCCCCCCACTGTTTTTTTTTTTTTTTTAATAAAATGAAGATAAAACATCTTTTTGGGGTTAATTGAAAGTGCACTTAGTTGGTAATAGTGATGACAGTAATGACTCATGCCCGTGATTGCAGCACTCACAGTCTGTAACACGGCTAAACTTGCTCTGGGAGAATGGCTCTAGTTGCATTATACTGCTAGTTGGTAGCATGAGCACCACATTGCCTAGTGCAAATAAAAGTATAATTTTATCTAAAACTATAGTCAGATTTGTAAAAAAGCATTGGTTAATGATTTTATATGCAGCCGGCAAATCATCGTTTCAAAACACGCTACTTCACAATTTCGCTGCATCACCGCCGCTGCACAAACGATCTCATCTCCGGTTTGCGTGAAGCAGGTTGGGATGTAATGTCTAGAAACGCTCTCAATATTTTTCTCAAAATTTGAAAAACAATGAGGAAAAGCTTGTAAATAGCAGTAATAGCAATAGCATTTTTTCGTTCATTATTTAACAGATTTTGTGAAATTTATTAGCATTTTTTTTCCAAGAATGTTGGTTGATTTGTCAGCCTTCACCCCCTGATTAGTGTGCTATGACAGTGGGTTTTTAGACGGATCCTTAATGTCCTATTTTCTAATATACAATAACCAAACACACGGAAAGGGCATAGCACTCTTCCGCACCAATTTACAGCATGGTGATATCAGCATTTGACACAATTTGACCAAATTTTCATGTGTACAAAAACGTAATCGGGCGCCTGTAATCGGAGACGAGCTCCAAACAAGACGAGAACTTGAAATTCCAGAAGACAAACACGCCAGGTTGCAGTAGTGAAAAAAGCCGAAATCATTGGCCATTTTAGAAATATGCAACCGCCCCGGGCGTTTTATTAGAGGGATATACGGGATATATTTTTTTGTGTAGTCTTAAAATCTTACGAGGACTAAGATACTCCACCTAAAATCTCACTTCTAAAGTTTAGAGATGACTCAGATATGCGTTTTCCACATCTGAAAACATTTATGTACAGTTTTACAGTGCTAGGATACCGTTTATACAAAATTTCTGGATCTGGAATTTTAAAAACAAATGTGATTTGTTCTATCTCAGACTTCGTTTGAGCTTAGTTATTTCACCAGTGATATCTTAGGGACAATCATTAGTTATGCAAAAAACACAATTTGTTTGAAAATTGAGGGCACCCTCCACGGGAAATCTCTGAGTCAGCCTTTAACTCTTCCCGCAAAGGCATCCCCATTGTTATGCAACCAAGGTTCTGAGATGTCGTTGCCCATGTGACACATGTTCCTGAGAGTACTCCTCCATAGGCACACGTCAACAGTGGACTTTTTCATTACATTACTATAAATATACCTGTAATTATAACAGAGCATTTCTTGGTGCTCTACAATCCTCACAGTGCCTTACAAAGAAAATCAAAATTATGAGAAAATCTCCTGGAAATAATGGGTTTTCAGGCATCTCTTGAACCATGCAATTGTCGTTGGACTCCTCTGATACCAATGGAAGCTCAGCCACAATAACCAGCATCCCGAGTAAGTGTATCTTGTTCTCCCTTGATATTGAAAACAGAAGGCCTGGCACCTGCATACACTTACCATCCAGTAACGTGGGAAACGAATCTTGTAGTTTTTAATAGAAGCGATAATGTACATTGCAAGGCCCCTATACACTACTGTCTAATATTGTTTAACCACTAAAACGACGTTTTATGTTTATATCTTTCAAAGAATGGATTTGGAAGCTGAAATTTCAGGACGATATTTGAGAAAAATACGGCCCTTTCACTGATTATCAACCATTTATACTTCTGCCGGGTAAATCAGGGTGTCCCAGAGGCGATCGGAAGTTCGGAACACGCACCTTTAAACAAAATATTGCTAGAATGGTCGGCAAGACAAGTCTACCATTTAAGCTGAATAGCCAATAAATTAGCAAAATACTATGGATTTGTAAATGCCCTTATATACCAAGAAGAATTTGCCTCCCCCCCCCCAATTTATATCCATGGCGGCACCAGACCTCTTTTTTTTCTGGGGCAAATTGAAATCTTGGGGGGGGGGGCAAAAGTGAAATTCTGGGGGGGGCAAAATATGAAAAAGTTTGGAAAATTTTTCACCAATTTTTGGCCCAACATCACTGGAATTTTGCCCGAAATCCTTGCATTTTTTCTTTCGACCAGGGGGGGCAACTGGGGGGGGGCAGAAAAAAATTTGGGGGGGGGCATTGCCCCCCCCATGCCCCCCCACCCCCTGGCGCCGCCACTGATTATAATCCATGTGGAATTTTTTGGGTCTTTTATTTGTTCGTGGTAAAAAATTTTTGAATTCCTTTGAGGCTTACTCCATATTGTTGAATTATGAGATGTGCCCCAAAATAGCGTGGCAATTTGGCCACATGAGTACACTGATCT
>JAMKCH010039863.1:0-48316 GCA_023653785.1 Ophioderma brevispina
TCATGAGATTTCTTAGGTATGTAGGGTTAGATTATTACAAAGAAAAATTATGTCCAAATTTCTCAGAAATTGCGTGTCCGCTGAACCAACCTTCTGAAGGGAAAAAAACGCAAAATTTGTCTGGTCAGAGCAATGCCAAAAAAGTGTTGAGAATTAAATCTATTTTGATGAATGCCCCAGTTTTGATGCGCCAGACTTTCAGAAACCAATTCAAGTTGGCGGTTGATGCCGTGATGTAGGCTGTGGTGGAGTCTCATGCAAGCAGATGAAAAAGATGTAGATCATCCTTTATGTTATTATCTCAGCAGTTTGACAAACATCAGAAAAACTACTCAACAATTGAAGAAAGAATGTTGGCATTGTACTGTCATTGCAAAATTTTGAAGTGTAATTGAGTACAACAAGTGCACACAGTTTTCTAGTGTACGGATCACAATCTGACTTTCATCCACAAGATGAAAAACAGAAGAAATCAGAGGGAGGAGAGAGGAGGCTTGTCAGGTGGGTGTAACTCTAGCAGAATACAATCTGGAATAAGACAGATCAAAGGAAAAAGATAATGGCTTGGAAGATGCCTTGTCCAGAGCGCTGCCTAAATTTTGTTCAGAAAACTGGATATTACATTTATGCAATATTGACTGAAGGCAGAAAGCAAGAACATATTATAAGGAAGTTGTTAAAATTTGCACTGGGTAAAAACTATATGTAAAATTAACACCAAAATGGTTAAAGGTAAAAGCCAGATTTGGAAAATTTTCATTTCATTAAAATTTTTCTTTTAAGGGGAGAATGTTATATGGCCTCCATTTTTCTGATTAAAAATATATTTCTCAATTTATTTGAGAAAAGGATTTCTCACGTAAATGTACTTTGTTTACTGTAAAAGAGAGAAAGGGAATACCCCTAGTTTGTTGTGATAAGTGCACCTGTTTAGATTGCACAATAAGGGAAGTGGGGAATTCCCCAAGTATGCTAAACTTAGAAACTTGTTATGTTTTTGAGGATCAAATACATTGTAAGATCAGGGAATTTCCCCCACTAGTTATATATGGAAAGTGATGTGATCAGGTTATGTTGAGCATGAGGCTGTTGTAAGGTCTATTTTTAGACTGGGATCTTGTGAAGTCAAGTATATATTGAGATTGAGCTAAGTATCGATGTGCAGCAGTTGCATCAGCTAACGTATGGTATAGCTGGTTTATCTACAATAATGGAGGATCTATGCTCCACACAGTGCCAGGATTTATTATATTTTAATTCCAGTGCGCAGAGTGCTGCTAATTAGTCTACGGTCATCTTTGAAGCCGAAGTGCTGGGAAGCAAAATAGGATTCCAAATGTGGAAGATAGAAATGTGGTGATTATTGGACTGAAATACTGTGGAAGAGTGTCATCGAGGGAATTAGTAACCTGTCGTCTTGAACTGCTGGACCAAGTTTTTCATGACTGAGAGATTAAATGGAATATTACCTGAGGATTGTATGTAGCGTGATTGAATGATGTCTTTTTTTAGTATTCGCCTGTGAGGACATATCTCGTTGAACTGCAACGCCTTTTGTGAACATTAAGATCAGTATATAAAATTGTGTATAGTGTGTAAATTGATATGTAATGTTTTGGACATACCAAATTTCGTGAACCAATACAAGATTAAATCTGTTAATATTATATAAAAATTAAAGATTCCACTTGTGCACAGGCTCATTGTTTGGTTGAAAGGTATCTCTGACTTTGACGCCTACGAGACGTATAACACTACCACTGGAGAGGCAGCGCGGCCACCATTGTTTTCATGTGAAAAAGAAGATAAAGCATGCCAGTGTGACCTGCTGTCTCACTGTTGCAAAGGGTAAATGTTCATCAATGTGTTTTGAAATGGTATTGATAAGTTTCTTAAAATACAGTGTCCTTAATAAATGATTGTGCACCTGTCAGCAAGAACACACTTAGCTGGTCATAGCACTTGCTTTACAGAACAAAGAATGTTTAGAGAATGTAGTTACTGGAATAAAATGGTACAAGTAGCCCAAAGGTCCATTCAGAGTATACAACAAATAAAAATTAAAAGTTACTCCGACTTGGTAAAACAAGAAATTACTGATCGTCTAGACAAGACAATGGAATTGTCTGCAAAACTGAAAGATGAATGATAAGACCAAGAGAAGGCAATTAGGTACTTTTTGTCACTATAAATTCAGGTGATAACCAGTGCAATAATTGTACTGGAAAGAAAGATTGTGGAAGAACAAAGGCCGTATTCCAGAAAGGTGTTAGCGCGATTTTAAGCTAAGCAAAACGTTGATCTGGAGATAAACGCGTCGCTAAGGTTGGATCATAGGCTACAGCTTTGCCCAGATCTTGTTGAAATCCATGAAATGTTGGTATTGGTGAAAAGAACCATATGTGCCAAATTTCAATTTTTTCCCAAAAGGCATTTTGGAGATAAGCTACATAATGCATTTTCAAATCCCATAGACTTTGTACAGGGACTGATTTTTGGCAGTATAGACAAGGCGGTCTCGAACCACAAAGGTACCCCGTCGCGATAGTAATGGAGGGAAATATAATTTAGATCAACAGGAGAATGGGGATGGAAATAAGTGGTTCTTAAACAATGCGGCTGCTGCCATAGCAGTTGACAATTCTAGTATCAATGTTGACTACATCACCATACAAATATTTGTAGTTATTTGACCTAGATGATCTACGTGACCGTGAAATGACCTTCACATTTTTGGTTTGGGATGTTGACCACATCCACAAAGGTTCATGACCTACCACATATTGGTTAGTTGACCCTGAATAACCATACGACCTTGAAATGACCTTCAAAATTTCAGGCAATGATACTTACTACAACTCACCCCCATCATTTTCATGTCAATACTGCCATGTTTATGGATTTACTTGGAATGACCCCACATGACTTGGACATGACCATCAACATTTTTGGCACTGAATGTTGACCACACCCACCAATTTTCATCAGCCCTATCCCACACGCACTTTGTTGCATTTGAACCTTGGATGACCCCCATAACCTTGAAGGACCTTCAAATTTTCGGCACTGAACTGTTGACCACCGCCACCAACGTTTCATCATCCTACCACATTGGCAGGGCTCATACAATTTATTCCATTGACCTGAATAACCCCATAACCTTGAAATGACCTTCCAATTTTTCGTCCTGAATATTGACCACCCCCACCAAGATTCATCAACCTACCACATGCCAAGGTTATAAGAGCAATTTGATCCCATTTTTGACCAGCATTTGACCTGTGCCCATGCTACATACCTCACCTCGACTCATCACCAACTATTTGGTGACATCCATGGTGCAAGATGGGCACCCAACTTGCTTATATCATAAGATATCGTGTTTACAAGGCTTATATCCCTATTTTTGACAAATTTGGGGGGACTCTATTTTTAACCATATTTGACCTTTGACCCATGCCACATACCCCACCTCTAATACTCATCCACTGTCTACTTGGTTGCATCTATGGTGCGAAGATGGACACCCATACTTGCTTAGATCAAAATATCGGTGTTTTACAAGCTTATAACAATTATCCCTATTTTATTAGCTTATTTTTGAACAAATTTGACCCTCTTTTTGACCATATTTGACCTTTGCCTATGTCACATGACACCCTTTACTTCCCAGCCAATGCCTACTTGGGATGCATCTATGTTGCGAAGTGGCCACACCACACTTGCTTAGATCCCATAAAAAAGATATTGCGTTGGACGCACACACTCACACACGGACGCCAAGGGCATTTCTATGATCCCCCTTTGCCAACTAAGTTGGCGGGGGCCCAAAAATGGACCAAAAGGGGCAATTTTGTGAAAAACTACACATTTTATTTCATTTCTTTCTCAAGTAATTGATGAGTGTATAAAGATTGGTGTTTGTTTTTTAAGGTTAGAGAATATCAAATATCCATAAAATTTTTGATTTTCTGTTATGTCTATCAAAAACAAAGCAAAGGTGGTCCGCAAACAACACCTTTTGGCGGATATTCTAGAATACTGTGAAAGTTTCCACTTTTCAGAATTTTTACTAAAAAAGACAACGCCTAGGGATGAATAAGGTGTCAATGAAAGGAGAAATCAAAACATTTAGAAATTTCTTACGTTAGGAATTTTGCAGATTGAGTTGTTTCTATTTGAAAATACAGGTTGTTTTAATTTTCTCTAAATTATTTTCCCTTAAAATTATTTTTCTAAAAAAATAACACTTGAGTAAAAAAGCAACATGCGAATTTAGGGTATTTGTTTATACACTTATCCCTGGAGTTTCAGTTTAAAAACACCTTCCCTTTAGGATGGGATAAAAATTATTTAATGAAAAAATTAGGGAATTTTTAAAAAATAAATAAAAACACTAAAACAAATTGCAACGGTCTCGAAACTGCCAAAAATATGTGGAGGAAAGTACAATCCTTTTGCACTGCCCACTTTGACAGCAGCCAATGGCGCATATCATTCCGGCCAGTTGGTGCAAAACCCTAAACGCTACGGAAAGCCTTGATACACTTTGGGCGCTCAACCATTAAAAACACAATAGGATCGTTTCTACACTTATGTTAGCGTCTTTAAATAACCACGTATGTGTTACTCTGTTTTTAAAGCTTCCATAAAATGGTTAAAAAATTTCAAATGTTTGCTAAACGCAATTTTAAAATTATGCGATTTTATTTAAGCTAAAATCGTGTTTGGTTAAACAAGTTTTTGGACACGGGCCTAAATCTCCCCTTGATAAAGACCACAGAGACACATAAATGCTTACCTTTATAGGAATGCCTGTTGCAGTGGGATCCCGCTTCTGCACTTGGTGATGAATATTCAAATGTCTCTTGAAAAATGCAAACAAAAAATCTGGTCACTGTGAAAGCATTCAGGAACAGTAGAGTAGATTAGTCAATTTTACAATGCAGCATAATGTCTCCACCAAATTATATTACTCCCAGCCTAAAAAAATCTGAACGAGATAAATACGTATTGAAAAGGTATGTAGGTATGTAGGTGAATTATAATATAAAGCAGAGCATTGTTCACGTTAATTGTTTGCTTATTGACCTGTGTCCCATAATGCATTGATACGAAAGCATGAAGCATGATGTGGAAGTTAAGTTTGAGAGATTTCCAGGGATTGGCGCTGTTCATTTAAAGCAAGTTTGAGCACGGTGATGGCCATTTCAACTGAACCCTGCGGGGCAAGATTTTTTCACCCGGAGGCCCGGACTACACTGTTGCATCCGTCCCGCCCCCGCCCCGACCGATAAGTTAAGGGCAAACCCGCCCGACCCGGATCGGCTAGCTTTTTTCATGACCGGGCGCTCTTGATAGAAAGGATCGGATGCTCACGTCAATTACCCGGTAGAACGAGTCCATGTAAAGTTGTGAACTGTGAAGTTGTGAACTTTTAACACATGAATTTTCAGATTCAATGGACGGGTGTTACCGCGTTCCTTGGTATTTAAGTTATGTTTTGTTAAAAACTGGCGTCATTGCCATTCTTGGTCAAATTGTACCTTTTTTAAAATATTAATGGTTTGTTTTTTTGTTTAATTATCTTGTTGTAAATGTTAGGACTATATCAGCTTAATGCCAATGCCGATGTGACGGATGAACGTTATTGTTTTCATACTGAATTAAACAAGGTGCAGTTGTCGTGAGGGGCGGCACTATATAAATCGCTGTCACGCCCTCACGGGGCGTTGAGGTCATTAATCTCATCAATTCGGTCACAGCGACCACTTCTGACAGGACACGATTTGGTTTATGCGCATCGCACTAATCAGTTAAGCTGCTAAAGAGAGCCCATGGCTCTTCAATCAGCTATTAAAACTCAACGCGAGTACGATCTTCACGCGCTTTTCCGCAATCTCTTGCGTTTGTAACCGCCCTGTGCTTTATGCTTGCTCGTGCATTGATTGTATGTAAACATAACATACAGCATCTATTCAAGTTCCAATTTATCTTGACTTTTTCTGATTTTGAGCATTCCAAAAATTTTAGTGGAGAAATGGTCATTTGGACTATTTAATACCATGTTCATCTGATTTTAATAAGTTTGTCAGCATATTTAATATTTGAGAGATTGAGGCATGTAAACAAATCATGGTATCTGGTGATCATTCAAATACTAGTATTGCCAGTATTGTGAGATAGATGGTGTTGTATTTTTTGGTGAATGTCAGAGTCCACTGGGTTCAATTGAGTCCGAGTCCAGCAGTTCTGAATCTGCGGCGAATCCAAGTCCACGGCATGGGGCCCTGAGGTTTGAGTACATGGGACCTGAGTCCGGTCCCCCGAGCAGATCCAAGCTGAGTGACTCGGAACTCGCCAATTGAGTCGCGGACGAGTCCTGCTGTTCCAAACTCCACATCGTAGTGCGTCAACAAAACCCCGCGTCACGCGTCACATCGTCAACCGATTGCGTCAAAATCGTGTCATACAGGCTTACAAGAAACACTGAGCGGAATGTTCCAGACAACCAGTGTCATGTTCACAATCACAAAGGAATGTAAGACCGAAAACAATACAGTGTGGCTATCTACACAGGGACCAGATCCGCATCAATGTATGTGGTCCTTGCCCAGATCCAGATATGTTTTGTGAAGGTGCGTTGGACTGTCTGCACGATGCGCATTTTCAATGCCATTACCAAGCATGATTGTTGCGACAAATCAAATCTATCGCGTACGTGCGTGCACGTCAGTAAGTAATGGAATCGTCGCACGTTATTAGAGGCCTGCCTTGACACTGTGTGATGCACATAGAAACCGCGAATTATGGCGATCAAGTGGAGGGTGACGTCACTGTGCGCGTAAGGTTTTGCACCCTCCTAGAAACGCACGCGCTGGCCTTTCCATTGCAACACGCACGGATCATCAAAATCATCAGTGCTTGCCAGCCTAGCCCAGCCTTGCTTCAAATGCAAAATCGCAACGACCTACTACCGGCTCGGGCTCGGCAATGGCGTGCGAGCTAAATATACTAGTCCATATCTGTAACAAAACATCCACTACGCTACTTTTACTTCTTCCCATGCAAACAACTACTTGGTGGTTTGCTGACGGAAGAGAGAAGACAACGGCAAATTTGAAACTAAAATCCCTAAAATAGTCAAATTTCAGTGCTTTTTTTCTCTCAAAATTTCTTCATCCCATCTTTTGTTGCATGAGAAAAGTTGCTCAAAATAGCGTTTTCTAGCTATAGCCAAAGGTTTAGAGTCTGTTTGTAGATTAAAGTAATGATATGGCCAATGAGTCGCGTTTAGCGGATATGTCGCCATGGTCTGACTATTTTCGCAACCTCTAATCCCAACTTCAGTAACGAAACAATAATGACCTTCACCGCCTGGGTCAACTCGCATTTTGAGTGGTTCGGTAAGTTATATGCGCCCTCCGGGGGGGTCTCACATTCGGATGAAGTATTGGTATGTGCCGCCTATAACCTTATTTTCAGGCTCTTTTTCGGTTCCAGAGACCCCCATTTTAGGACATTTTAGTTCCAGAGATCCTACTTGTCATTTCCGAAGCTATTTCCTACCAATTTTCTCGAAAAACCTCAAAAAGTCGCTTGGAATTGAGGGAAATCACAGCTTCTTTTCTGAATTTTTTGGAAACCTGTTGCCCGGAGACCGTCATTTTTTTGGGGCCTCAAATCAACTCCGATCTCATTTTTGAAATCTGGGAGGCAAATTCTAAATCTACGGTACTCGATGTCTAAGTAATACGGGACGTGCTGCCCCAATTGGTAGTTTTTTTCGCAAAAATCCTAGACATGGTCAATTTTCAAGCCCAAAATCCCTACGATAGGCTAGGGGTCGTGTTATCGGGACTCCCTAGAAATGGGCCCATTTTTCCAAAAATGGTTTAAACAGAAAAAGCCTTAGAAATGGGTCCTGATTTGTGAAAAACAATGCCCAAAAATGTGTAAAATCACAGCCGTTTTTTTCAAAGTAAAAATCCTTAGAAATGGTATGGGTTTCAGAGCTCCGCCGTCACAAAACAATCACAACAACGCCCCGTCATTTGTAATTCGATTACCCCCCCCCCCCCCATACAATCTCACTATTCATTTTAGTAAATTCCTATTTTCTGGAGTCTGGACAGCCTTACACTCTATGCAAGTTGTTGCGTCAACTTAGCAGCAACCAATCCACCTGTGTCATATTGAACACATTCTGTAGACCACATATTGCCCGCCAACGAGCTATTTTACTAACAACTTGCGTAGCGTATGCTAAATCAGAAATAAATATACAAATACGCGCCCGATTTCAATATGCAAATGTGCATTAGCTGCCTTTGATATAGCAGAAAATGACCAATGATAGGTGCGTATCAGTTTCGCAAAACCACCCGCCCCGCTCTCAGCTTCGTTCCATGTCTTGAATTCTGGCCCCGATTATCGTTTCTTAACATCTTCTCGGCTGAAACAAACATTCAGTATTGAGGGTTTTTTCGCCAACACAAATGCTACGCTAAAAGTCACGACGTCGGGTTGAAAGAGAACATGCAGTGTATGCGTTTTTAAGTGTCTGCGTTAAAAAGGACATTTGAAACAGGGACAATCCCAAATATACATTTTCATAAATGTTGCTCGGATTTTTTTAAAGCGTGAAAAATATTACCCGGAACGAAAGCACATACCCCCGACCCTACCCGACCCCTCAAATGGACCCCCGACCGGACCGGACCGGGAATAATGTGCTAAAATGCACCCCGACCCGCTTTCGGTCCGGTCCGGTCCGTTTCGGGTCCGGGGGAATTTCGGGGATTCGGGGGGCCCCGCAGGGGCTCTAATTTAAATGTTCGGATTTTTAGGAGGGGGAGTATATATCAGAAAGTTCAATACCACATTAATAAATGCCTGGGGCATGCATTTAGTAAAATTGGGAGGAATCTATTTGAGGTATTTGTTTCTATTACAATTCCATTGAAAAAACATTGGCAGTACTCTCTGACAAAGCTTTGTAATGCTTATTGCATAAAAGGAGATCAATAAACACAATCTTCCACTCCAAAAAGTATCGCGGATAAGAAATTTAGTATTCGCCCCCATCCGAGAATTAGGCACAGCCTCTCGACGAAATCATAAAACTTGAAGGGTGTTGGAGGTTGGTGGCAGAATACTGGAATTCATCCCGGTTTATCTCTGACTATGTGCTAGCCTGTCATGAAGCATATTTCACTTTATTTATTGTTTACAATCCCTGTATCGATGATGGTTATAGGCGCCCTCTCATGGGGTATCTCCTAGCAAACGCCTTTCAGCTTTTATTGGGGTCTTGTTTTATTTTCTGGGATATATCTTCTGTAACTTTTCTGGGAACTGCTTGGGCAAGCATAGTGAAGGGTTTTAAGGATGCCGTTCCAATGCATTGTGGTCAAACAAATGTGATACTATCATCTGGCAGCATTGTTTTAGGTTACTGTCGAGCCTTCGTATTATGGTTCAAGCATGAAAGTGAGTAATACTATAAAAATCCTGAAAGTAGTGATGAAATACTGAAAAAGCACAGAAATTTGGATGTTGAAAAAAGGGCCCAATGGGCTGACTGAAAATAAATAAAAGCGTGGAAAATTTGGAGTAATCCATTTACTGAAATTCAGGACATTTCCTGAAAAGTTACATCCCTGGTGGTTAAAGAAAGGGTTCGGTTGACAGAAATGTGGCACAAGCAAACAATAGTGTTAGTGCAAAAGAACTATTAGGCACCTGTCCCTCACCCCATGATGGTTCTGCTCGACACCTGTCACCTCCTTGGTAGTTCAACTGGCCAAGACCAACCTGTAATTAAATCAGTTCAAAGACCATTATACTTTTTAATCCAATCACCTGAAAACCCAGTGTTAGATTTCAATGTTTCTAGAAGAAATGCAGTTCCATTGAAAGTGGAGTCTATTTACTAAGGGGCAGCAGCTTTAAACAGCGCCATTTGCAAACATCACACACACTATACGAAACACAAACCGATGGAAGTGAAGCTTCATGGTTCTTTGCCCATTTCAAATGAACCATGGAGAGAGAGTGGTATTTCAGGGTTTAATCAATATCTGTATACAAATTAATCCCAAATGCTTCCCAATTAAATCCCGCAAGTGGCCCCACCGAGATTAGGAATCGAGGACCCTTTGCTCTAGAGGTAGCTTGCTCACCGCTAGACCACGCCACTTTCCCTCGAACTTTTGTTCGGTCTCGGTTTTGAGGGTGGACGTCATGACGCGTTTCTGCATTCTCTCTAGAGTTTTGATTGTGCCGCCTTTATTCGCATGGCCTTAAATGCTGCAATTTCCGAAGGTCAGAGTGTACGTTTCTATGGTGCAAAAACCTAACATGCGCAGTGACGTCACCCCTCACACTTGATATCAAACAGAGTAAACCCTGGTGTTTTTATAATGAAGTTAATGTCTGAATATAGTTTACTTATTGGGTTCCTGTTACAAATTTCTTTTAATGCACAATGATTTTTTTTAAAAGATTCAATGTGGACAAAAATCCACCACTAAAACTGCATCACCTGTTGAAAATATCACTTTTGGTGTGCACTTTCCTGAAGTTAAAAAGCAGCCCAATTGGGCGGGTAAAACGACAGCGTTACTGAATCAAAGGCAAATTCCTTTTCTTATGCCAGTTTGGAAGTCAATAAATACGTCATTGTAATTAAAACTAGCCCTAAAGTACACTCTTCTTCCTGGTTTGCCTAAATTTCACAACCCCGCACTTCATAAGAGGTTTTCAATAATTAGAAAAGTAGGGACGTCCGGTCCCCGCAGAGGTCCGATTTATGTGGTCAAGAACAAATTAGTTTTGATCTATCACTGCACTACAAAGTTAAACACTATTTAAACCAAAGGTGTATGCCATGCGCAGATATTAGAGACCCTCAAGTGAACCCCTGAATTAACCTTTGACACGCACCGTCTGTGACCCAAATAAGACCCCTTGTCCCAATCTCAAAAAGCAACGAAGGTATGAACTTGATCCCATTACTTTACTTAACTTGCCTATAAAGGCCTTGACAACATTTTAACCTAAAGTGTATACCAAAAGTTTCACACAGCACACACATGGACGGATGGACGACTGACACACACACCAACACACTCATGGCTGCCATGAGGTCTTTCCTATCGGACAACCTAAAAATGACTGCATGACCCAGCATTGATCATACCTGAACCCATGGGCTTATTTCCCAAATGAGTTCATTCCCCCCAGATGGCAGGCACAAACTCAATCCCATTTGGACCTTTCAAAGTGGGTGTGTGGAATTTATCTGAAATAGCCAAATTAGATCTCATACGGGACCATAGATATTAATAAAGAGAGATGCCGTATGCCCGCATTGAAGAATAGGCGGCTCATCGTAACCGTGTGTTGAAAATCATAAATAGTCATTATGGCCATCCATTCGAAACTCGCCGTATCCCGTTGGCCTGGAAACAGTACATCTTTCTATGCAAATGCGTGAATATATGAATAAACCAGTACACCAGATTATGGAAATCAGGGAATATATGAATAAATTGGTACACCACACTTTGGAAATAAGTACGCACTGCGGCAAAAGATGGTTATGGCTTTTGCGCTGGCGTTCGCCATCTTGTGTTATATTGAAGTCTGTGTACGGGACCTACCTGAGCCTGTGTATCTCCTTTGTCAGCTAAGAACTGATAGTACTGTATTAAGTCATCATCCAGCATACTGTTAGCAGACCCTGGGTTCTCTTGCTCATCGTACAGACGTATCCTGTGTACGACAGATCCTCCTGCTAGGGAGACGTCTTCCGCAACTGGAGCAACACAAAAGAAACAAAGAGAAGATTGTCTTCTCATTATTGCAAGAATGGTAATGACAATCCTAACAATCTTGACAACCTGTGGAAAAAGCAAGCAAAATATGCGTAAGTGCTGCACCCAACAGTTGCATGTGATGACAGGTCAGGACGCTTATCGGGGACATCATGTTCGGTAAAGTTCATTTTGAAAAGGTTAATTGCCCTGCACTGTCCATATATCGCATCATCGTCAAACATGGAAAAGCCAAAATACATGTCATAGCAGCAGTGTTTGTTTTTGGTAGATTATATTCCTTTTGTCTGGTTTTTCTTGGTCTCTCTCTCTCTGATATCTAAAGGTACATTTCATGATCGTACTACCTTCAATTTGGTTTAGGATTCATTAGATATTCTTGATAAAAGGTTATTTCCAAAATTTCTGTTGATTCCGATGGTGTGTTTGATGTTATGAGCAAATGCTCATTTCACGGAACCCTATAGGCCATATAAGAATATAGGCCATAGTGTTGTAATTTCTATCCATTTATAGACAAAAATACAAAATTACAAATGTATTCCAGAGTAGATTGAATCTCCACTTAAGATTAGGCACACATGCTTAAGCCAACAGTTAGGCCAACATAAAAATCTAAACTTTTTCAAGTTGAGTAGGCAGGACGAGGCCAAGGATCGTGAAATGCCCCTTCAAGAGTCAATGTTGTTATTTTCTACAAGCATTCAAGGAAGTCATACCTTAAACATCATGCAGACACATTCATGCAGGAAAATCTGTGACATCTTGCTATGTAATGAAGAGTTAGATATGGAACATGGAAGTCGGGATAACCCAAGGAAATTTTAAAAATGTAGTAATTTCAACTTTAAAATGTATAGTTTGTGATATAGCATCCCTCTATGGTCCAACGTGTATCCTGAAACAAAGCTTGCTGTGTTTTTGTGTTATGAGCAAATCTGTCCATGTAAGCTACTTAATCTGCAGTGTAGTCTGCATATGGACATAAATTCAAAATTGAATATTTTCTTGTGCTGAGGCCCAACAGAGAATCCGCAGCCATAATATAGACACACAACAATACTTAGAAACTGTTCAGTTGAATATACCTATCATAACTTTTTAGCAAAGCCGGTGGGTGGTGAGTCATGGATCACAAAAACCCCCTTAAGGTAGGATCATCGGATAAAATGGGTCTTACAGAAAAATGCTCATAAAATCAAAACCCCTAAATCAATTTATATTTTGACTATGGTCGATTGAACTCTCCTCCCAATTTTTTCAGTTTCACAGACTCCATGATTGTTTCAGTGTTTTTAATTTTATTTTTTTAAATCCCTACTGTTTAATTTTTACAATAAATATTTTTTCACCCAGCCTAACTGGAAGGTCCTTTTAAGCTGAAATCTCTAGGGATGTGTGTATAAAACAAATACCCTAAAATCTCACGTGGCTTTTTTAATCACTGTTTAATCTTTAGAAAAAAAAATATTTTAGGAAAAATATTTAGGGAATATTAAAAACAGACCTATTATTTCAATAGAACCAATCTGGAAAATCTATGTGAGAATTTTCCTAAATTTGATTTCCTTTCCTATGACACCACCTTATTCCTCACCAAGGGAGTTGTAGGTTCTTCTAGGAAAATTATGAAGTGGAATAACTTCACTATTTCTAGAAATACTTCAACAAAAAATGTTGTTAAACCCCCCCCCCCCTTACTGGACCCAAGCTAGGGTTTCAAGGTTATCAGGGGTAGGTCACAAGTCAATGAATCCAATAGCTGCCAATCGCTTGTTGACTTTATTTGTTATTTTGGGTTCATAGCAGCAAACACTAGAGAGTCAAAACTATTTCCTATCTTTCATCTATGAGCTAAAAACACCAATTTGAACCACACATTTACAAAAATTGGAACAACTTTTAATTTCTGACCCCTATACAACCAAAATTGACATTTAAACCACATTTTTACAGTTTTTAATGTAACCCAAGTAATATAAGGTATAGTTTGGAAATGTACCAGTATAGTTATCAAGTTATACCTAACAGTAACCCCCCATCCTAGGGGTATAGGGGTAATACTAATGAGCTGGCGTAACTGTTAATTCACACTGCGGATGGGCCAAACTATTCCTATATTTAATTGTGATAACTTTCCAACATATAATGACCATTTCCAACAAATTTAAGCGTTCTTCTTTCTTTATTATTTGACCCCCTGTAGAAGCTAATTAAACTTTTGACCTATAATAGGGTTTTCAGCTTTATAACTCCAAAGGGTAAGTTGGAGATCGCACAAACTATAATTTTTTTAATAAATCCTGTTATCATACAAATTTGGTTGTAATTCAACGAGAGCCTCAATGATGCGTAAGACCACGTCTATTGTGTACCTTTAATGATTCTTGATACGCAATGCATGATACAACTAAGACAAGTTAATTGGTTTGCAGGAACAGTATTTTGCACAAATAAGATTCAAGATGGCCATAACATTATGCTTTGGCAATAGAAAAGTGGTGTAAGTACAAGTATTGTGAGTCAACATGAACCGGGTGTGCTCGTTTTTCGAATTGTGCAAAAATACTTCCTTCATAATTTTTTTTGAAAATTACATAACCGCCTCTTTAATCCAATTATATCTTAACATTTCAAAAAATCATATAATGCACCTTTAATTGGGATGGGCCCTTAACTGGTAAATTGGGGGGAGGAATGGCCGGTTATTTACTAAATGGAGGAATAGCCTTTAATCATTAGTAAAGTGAGGAATGTCCCTTTTCTTTTGGTAATGAGGAAATGGCAACTGTAATTTTTAAATGCATTGCCCTTTCAAGGTAAGGGTATGTTGGTGAGAGTGGCCCCCTTGGGTGTGGGCAATTGAGGAATAACCCTTTAACTGGTAACTACTGAGAAATGGCCTAAGCCCTTTAATTGGTAAATGGAGGAATTATTGGTAAATTGATTATGGAATTGCCCTTTAACAAAAAGGCAAATCATGGAGGAATGGCCCTTTTATAGATTACAAGGCGGCACAACCCGGCTTTTCGCTACCACCTAAGAACTCTAACCCATAAACTCATCACGGAACTTCGAATCCATATCTCACCACAGAGAAACTCTAAAAACACTCATCATTGGTGAACTCCATCCATACCTCCCCAAAACCAAAAAACCTTAAACATTATCCCATCAATGAATGCCACAACTCACAAAAACCAAACCGTTGATGAACTCCATCCATAACTCACCCACATGACTTTAACAACATAACCATCAATGAAACTCATTCATACCTCACTACCAATAAACCAGTGATTGTCTTCCATTATAAAAAAAACTCCCTCAAAACATCAAAAAAAACTCTAAAACCCTAACTCATCGATGACTCCATAACTCACCAAAACTAACTCCATTCCTAATCAACCAAAATAACTCTAAGAACATAACTCATCAATCAACTCCATTCATACCCTCACTAACAAATAAAGCTAAAACTCAGTGACGGGCTACATTTATAACTCCACCAAAACAAATTCCCACACCCTACCCCCCTCCTCAGCTCCGCCCTCCCATACCTCCCCAACATCACTCTAACCACTCCGTTGGATAAGCCAATTCCTACTCATCAAAATAACTCTAAGTAAATAACGCAATCAATGCTCAATCCATACTAACTCCGCCAAAATAGCAAAAACACGCCTACACGTACCTCACAATTGAACTCCATAAACTTTTTGAAAATTGCATTATGCCCCTTTTAATTCAATTTGAAGTGTTTTTCCTCAAATGATTGCAAAAAGTTACATTCCCATAAAAAAAATTCAAACAATTTTTTCCCAACAAATATTACCTTCACCCAACAAATAACTCTAAACAACGCATTGATGAACTTCATCTTCATCAATCATCCATTTTCAATTCACTCCAACATAAACAAAACTCTAAAACATAACTCGTCCACACTCTTAATTAACCGCTATTGCCCCTTTAATTTGTAAGCCTTAACCCTTGAGGGCGCTCTTCCTCAAATTATGCGGAAATCCATTCCCATTAAAAATATCAATTTTTGCATTTTTTTCAGAAAATATTTGGAAATCACAATGCTTGACATATGGGGCCTGATATTTTGGAATGAAGTTCTTGGATTTACCTTTAATGCCTTTAATTCAATTTCTAAACTTACAACCCTGAGGAGGCCCTTCCTCAAATGATGGGAAAAATACATCAACTACACCGTGGGTAATACTTTCCGCACCGCGGCCACACTCAACTACACGTCTGTACCTATTACATACAAATTGGTTTCTTGGGTCCTTGCTTTGAGGCTAATGTTAAACTGTTATACATTGTTCAATCATGTTCAGTTTACTATTATTTTGTTGACATTTTTTTACAATACACATACATGTAGACACCACCTACAAACAGACAGCCAGAGAGACGGGCACAGACAGACACACAGACATAGAACACACACACCACGCACACACACACATCACACATATACACACACACACACACAGAAATGTAGTGGATCCAAAATGTCCAGACAGTTATTTTAATTGAGAAGAATTATTTTTTAATATTTTCCAAAAAATAATACACTGTATACTATCTGACTGACCCAGAAATAATTATTTGAGCCGTCCACTTAGTGTCCAATTTGATTGGTGCATGCCTGGGCTTACATGGAACAAACAACAAATTTTTAAAAACAAAATTTTGAGAAATCATTTTTTCAAAATTACTCAGCTACCAGAAAGGTTTTGGCCGGGACATAACCAACAGACATGGAATAGTCCCTTGTCAAAATGGTAAAGTGACCCTAATTAGTGTAAACAACCAATGTGCAAGCACATGGAATGACACAACTAAGGACAAGTGATAAGGCGAAGGCTTGCCAGAGGCTTACTGTGGATTGACGTTTTGCTATTCCCTGCTTCCATGGCCATTTACAATGCACACATCCAAAAGGAGCTGTATGACACTCACGAACCAAAGTTCAAGTATTGTGTTTTGTTTAGACCCTTGTCACTTGGCTTTCACAACCTATTGTCACCAAAAGAAAACGCTCCATTATTTTCCCCACGTCTCCAAACAACACATGCAAATTTCAAGACAATACGATATAAGATAAACCACGCAGTTAACAAACCATTGGCTAAAACCCCATTACTATAGACCCCCCGCAACTTCGTGGTCTACCAAACATGGACAACCTTTTTAATTTTGACCCCTGTATAATCTTTTGCGACCCCCCCATCTCGCTGAACTACCCCTTCAGAATGGCCTCATACATTTTTGTGTATGTCATAATAGAGGTCGCCCTTTGTATAAATGCCTCTGTGCCCCCCCCCCCCCCCAGGTGGTACCAAAAAGGCTACTTTAGATGGTCTGGTTCATCCATTAGATGGGCGAGGAGAACTACTTGAAATGGCTTAACGGCTCCTCAGAGAGTTCAAAATATAAATTTTTGGTGTCTTAAAAATATTCAACTGAACAAAGCTAGTCACCTAAATGCCTAATTCCAAGTTGAGATTAATTTTGGAACTTTTTTCATTTTGATGCAGTAAACATTTATGTGTATTATAAAAAACCGTTTACATTTATTAGGTTGAATCTCAGCAGGATCCAATTGGACGTTAGTCTAGTCCATTTGCCATAACGATACTGTTATAAACAAAAATTCCTGGATGCGGAATTATAACAAGTTGTGACTTCTATATAAGGACTTTGATTTGAGCTTAGCGGATTCACACAGGATTAGTATTGGACAAGCATTAGGTAGTACAAAACACATGATTTGTTTGAAAAAGAAGACCCTCCTGAGAAAAATCTCTGAGTCAGCCTGTGAGTGTAAGCTATAAGTTGCATACCATATCAATGGGTGACATCATAAATAACTCACACTAAAAGAAATATTAAGAATTTCTTTAATTCTGCTGGTGCAATAATAGCTCATTACTAAGTTTTATAATGTTTGCTGACAGTACGCATATATCAAGCTATGAGAATGTTTTACATTGAGAATGAATAATTTTACTTGTAGAAAATATTAACATCACATTTCCAAAAGCAGTATTACAGCAGAATTAAGAAATTCTTAATATTTTCTTTAGTGTTTAGGTACGTCCTTCTGATTCTCAACCCTCGATATAGCGGGACTTTCCACCACTTGGCCTGGTAAGGAGTCAGCGACCATCCTCAAGAGTTTTTAAAATCCCTGAAAGGATTTTGGGTGTAAATATCCAATAAAAATGCGCATTGGCAACCACAACACATGCTACGCTTTGTACATTTTGAGTAAATTCCTGAAAATTCAAATAGGTTAACATGTGAAATAGTGGATTCAAGTACCCTGAAATGTGACAATTGATTCAAGTACCCCAAAATGTGACAATTTTGATTCAAGATGTGTAATTCGCATTAGATTTTTAGACTTTCACAGTTGGGTAGTAAAAAACCTGCAGCCTTTATACTGATAAATTATGTCTTACTTCTAGAGTTCATTGAATTTGTACAGGACTAAAATTTAAGAGAGTCAGTTTATATACAAACAGAAGGCACTTAAGTGAAAACATGATGACAAGCAAACATCAATGAAAAATTTTTTTTTTTTTTTTCATGCCCATTGAAAATGTGTGATCAACATGTTCGCATGATCCAAGGCCTCATCCCGACCACTTGAATGTTAAATTCAAAATTTGGATATTTGAGGGTCCCCACCACACCTTCCTCTCAAAATGCAGAATACATTTTTGGCACAAATTCTTCCTTGTTTATATCGAACTGAACAATTCCGTCCTGTTGTTGAATAGACTGTATATAACTTCCGTGTTTAATACAACTATTACATGAATAAATTGTATCATTATATTTTGCACATTCATACTTATTATTTAAACACATGTAATATGATAAGCATCTTTTTACAATAATACAGAGAGAAATCAAATACTTGACCAGCAGGCTAGAAGAATGTATAATTTTGATGAAACGTTAACAAATCTTTAAAATTTGATATTTTAAAAGATATACCACTTTTTGTCGAAACAAGGAAGATCAAGTAAGCAGGGGTACTGTTTTAACATTTGGTAAGTGTTGACAATACACCTACCGGAAGAATGGGCTGGTAATGTGCTAAGTTTAAAGGTACAACTTTGTGATTCCATCAGCTCTTCTGTTTTTATCATAGTTTCACTAGATTCCTTGAGAAAAGATGGTTTCCCAAATTTGAGTTGAATTTCCAATCTTGCGGTTTGGTGTTGAGCAATTGTGTGTTTCCCACGCATTTCAATCATAGGCTACTGTTCTGCAATTTCCCATCCATTTATGGACGAAATACAAAATTGGCCATTTCTTACAGATCAAATTTGCAACGGAATTAGGTTTCACATAGATCCTAAGGCTAACTGTTTAGAAATAAAAAATCTCAATCTTTTTTAGTAATTTGGGGGACGAGGTTGTGGATCACGAAGGGAAAGCGTGCGTCCACACCAGGTGGTTTCAATCTTCAATGAATTAAAAAATGATTTCGGTAAAAAAAGAAAGATTGTTTGCTTGTCCTATCTGATGGACCTGTTAGCATAAATTAAATTTCATTCAGTAGGTGTTTACACTACAAGTGATTTCCTGAAATTGGCTTTCAATAAAATTAACTACATTTTGCCAGCCCTCATACATCCGGAAGTTGAACTTCCGGTTTCATCATCACAAAGATGTTCGCACGATTTTGTACAGGCAGCCCAAGAAATCGCAAAAATTTACCACCACCACCACCGGCTTTTGATTGCTTTTCTTGTTAATAAATGAAGGCCTGAATATCATCAAAACAGGAAGGTCAGGTTCTCGGTCTTTCCGGCATCTATGGTATCCCAGACATGTTGGTAAAAGCCATAGGCTATCTCCAACTTGGCCCAAAACAGAAGTGACTGGAGGAAACTTGCGATCGCCTGCTGCGCAGTCGACTGATGATGATGATCATCATCATCATCAAAACTAACAATGCACAGATACAAAATAAATGCCATGAATCTACCATCAACATAATGCCACGAAAGCCAAGGTAATAGCAGTAAAGACAGATAGTCTAAAGGACTTAGCAAGCGTAACAGACACAACGCATCAGCATAAAAAACTACTATGCACCCACATGACAACAAGAAAGGTCTGTAACTACGGACATGGCAGAAGGACAACAGCTACAGGGGCGGATCCAGGAATTCTCAATAGGGGGGGCGCCAGTTACTATTCGCTTTTAACATTTTCCGGCTCCTATATTTTTTTTCCGGCTCCTATAGGTCTCGAGTGCCGACACCTATATTTTTTAAAAAGCACCAGGGCACCAAACAACATTATAAAGAAGAGTAACCCCCCTGCTCTTTAGAATTTCAAACCGAGTGAAACAAATTGGGTCTACCCGCCGAGCGCAGCGAGCCAAAAAATTTTACAACTTGTGTCAGCAAGGGCGCCCCAAACACAAAAGGTCATTTTCATAGATATACAGGGCGCCCTGTGCGGCAAAAGGCATTTTTCTACATGCAAAAAATAGGGGGATGTGCGCCTGGTGCGCCCCCCCCCCTAAATCCGCCTATGAGCTAGGAGAGAGAGAGAGAGGGTTTGTTTGTAAAAAAAGGAAGAAACAAGGAGCAGAAGGATGGCTGTAACCATTGTAGCATTATTACTATCCATGGAGGATAGGTTTAAACTGTTTTCGACCTACTGTAGCAGATAAGCAGTAACCAAAGTTGTTACAACAGCCAAGAACGTCTTGTTCAACCTAGAAACTGGTAGCAGTGGTTGTCAGCACTTTAACATGAACGCTTTGTTTATCAAAGAGACTAGTACTGGCAGAACGTCACATTACACAGGAACCAAAGTGAATGCTTTTTTCCATCTGAACTGTGGACAAGAGACCTCCAACCAACAACATATTCAAGATCGGGATAGATGCACTTGTACAAGGAAGTTATTTTGCATGTAATATTCCCCCGCTCCTATTACTGAAGCTGTCCACACAGCATGAAACACCAAAACACCGGAGTGTTGTCGGAGTTTGTGCTTCACCCCCAAGTTTTTAGGGGATAAAACTCTACTAGTCCCTCGATAATGCTTCGGAGTTCAAAACTCTGAATGCATCTAAGTGATCAAAAACCCCGATCGGCACTCCATGTGGACACGACTATAACCTTGCCAAGGTATGTGTCCCTGGTTGGGCAAATAAACACACATAATTGTCAGCATACTGACTGACAAGACTAGGACGCAAATGCAAATGCCTCTCATAGCCAGCACATGGCTTTCACACAGCAGCCAACATTGTAGGACAACAGACACAGCATACGTTTTGTCTATCAACACAAATTTGTGCAAAAAACATGAAAAATGCCCCAAAACACAACATCTGCTCAGAATTTTTAAAACCCAATTCCACAAAATTTCAAAAAAATGTCATTACTGGGCATACCTGTGAGTTTCACAAGAATAGGACAAGACATGAGGGATTAGTTTCATAAATTGGCTTTCCTACTCAATGTAGAACTCAACTTGATGCCCATACCAAAGAGAGGATCAGTAGCTGCTTCCACAATGCCATTGCTTCCAATGGAAGTTTTGTACAGGGAGTCGGTGAATCGTAGTGAGATTAAACACTCTTAAAATGCAAGAATTGTATCAAGTACTGTCATTTAGCCATGGTTTCATCTCTAACGATTCACATCAGTAGAACTGTACAAAAACCTCCAATGGAAGCAATGCAATTGTGGAAGCTACTGCAATCTTCTCTTCCCAGGCCTATATTTATAGGCTACAATAATGTAACTAAAAATTTTAAAAAGCATGCACATGGTCTTTTCTGAGGCAAGGCTTGGTTTTTTTTTATTTGGTCTAAGCCTAAGTAGGTAATAAGTGTACTTTAATTTTCAATTGACTTGTGAGAATCATGACTTAAATTGCGACCACAATGCACTACTTTCATTTTTGTTTTCAACTTTTTTTCATAATATGAAATAATTTTGAGACATCATACACACTTAAGGTGCTTGTTCCAATTTATGTCTATGTGTTTTCTCTACTTGATATGGATTTCCTGGCACTTGCACATACAAACACCCCCGCAAGTACCGTTGGGAAAAAAAAAAAAACGATAAACTTGCAGTTTTGATGGTATCCGCAATATTCGTTGCAAAGCCCTATTCATCCTGTGCTAATAGTATGTTTACCACTAAATTGCAGTGTTTTTGTTTATATCTGGGATGAAATGCATTTAGGGGCTCAAATTCATCAGGACAAGAATGAGAAAAATCTGTGCTTTCATATCATCTGATAACAAAATCGTACTACTACTTCCTCCGGTATATCAGGGGAGCTCCCAAGACGATCGAGCACGACCTTTAAAGGCACTATCATGATATATTTGAATAAATTGCAGAAATAGCGTCAAAAGTGTAGAAGTCTGTAGAATTCTCATAAGTTATTTCTTCTAACTGAAAAACTGATAGAAAAAGGAATAAAACAGCAGTATTCAAAGATATGAATCTCAATTCAATTACATGTTGCAGCAAGTGTCCGTACGGGCAGTAATGATTACAATATCTGACTTTGTCCTTATTCGGCTGCTTTTGGTCATATCACTTGTAGGACATGTTGGGACACCTATACTTGTTACAGTCATGCAGAAATCTGATTGTTGATGTTTTTTTTCAATTTTCTCATTTAGCAATCAAGACTTTAAGACTAGGAATCTGTTCACCTTTTCTTACATTTCAATAAGAGACATTATTAGCTACAAAATGATACTGTAAACTTAATGAGATGTCCAAGTAGATAATGAAATCCTTATATAAAGGGAGATGGTGAACACGATGACCATGTGGGATGTGCCGCAAACATGGAGGTCTCATTTTCAGCCTTCTGGTATATGAACAACCCTTTTTTATGTCAGTTTTGATGTAGAAATGGGTTGCTTTTTCAAAATTTCTCCAAATCTGTTGGAAAATTAATCAAATTTCCTCTATCAGAAGCCAAAATTTTCTCAAATTGTTGAAAAACCAGTCCAATTTCCTCAATCTGAAGCCAACATTTTCCAAATTTGCTTAAAAGGTTGACATTGTGGGGGTAAAAGAGGCAAATTTGTGTGAAATTTGGACCCAAATCTGCATCTCTATACTTTGTTCATCACCAAATTGGCAAGACTCTTCACACCGCGAATTGATACAGAATAGCGCGGGCGCAACTGTAAGCAACACTACCGCAGCGGGCGCAGTGCGTGATCTATGCGCGGCGCACGCTTGTGGTTAGAAGCGCGCGTAAAATGGAATTACTTTCACGCGCGGATAAACAAAAGCCGAATAATTTTTGCCTATTAGCTGATGAATAAAGTATAGTGTAGCTATGCAGGTCCCTTTTTCAGCAAAAAATGGTATAGATATGGGTCGTAATTTTAGACTCTCGGAGGCACGACTCTACCTAAACCAAACTTGAACCCCCCACCGGCCACTCCATGGGGACACGACTATAACCTTGCTAAGGATGTGTCCTGGTTGGCCAAATATAAAATAAACACAATAATTGTCAGCATACTGACTGACCAAGGATTAGGTCGGCAAATGCAAATGCTCTCATAAGCCAGCACATGGCTTTCACACAGCAGCCAAAAAATTGTAGGACAACAGACACAGAATACGTTTGTTATCAACACAAATTTGTTGCAAAAAAAACACATGAAAAATGACCCAAACACAACCATCTGCTCAGAATTTTTAAAACCAATTCCACAAAATTCAAAAAAAATGTCATACTGGGCATACTGTGAGTTTCACAAGACTAGGAAAAAGAACCAATGCGGGGATTTTTAGGTACCCACATTAGTTTCATAAATGGATTTCCTACTCAATGTGCATAACGTGATGCCCAGAGCAAAAGAGAAGATATAAGTAGCCTCCCACAATGCAATGCTTGCAATGGATGTTTTTGTACCCTACTAATGTGAATCGTTAGGGATGAAAACCTTCTTAAAATGCAAGTTTGGATCAGTTACGGTTCAATTTAAGCAATGTTTCACTCTAACGATTCACATCAGTACGCTGTACAAAAACCTCCATTGAGAAAGAAATGCATGTGGGAAAGCTACTGCAATCTTCTCTTCCCAGGAGAGCCTATATTTATAGGCTAAAATTAAGGTGTATAAACAATTTTAAAAGCAATGCACATGGTCTTCTGAGGCAAAGCTGGTTGTTTTATTTGGTCTAACGCCTGGTAGTGTAATAAGTGTAAATTTCATTGACTTGGTGAGAAATAGGACTTAATTGCGACCACAAAATGCACTACTTCAGTTTGGTAAGCTTTTTTCATAATACGAAATAATTTGAGACCATCATAAAACACTTTAAAAGGTGCTTGTTCCCAATTTATGTCTCTGTGTTCTCTAATTGATATGAGATCCTGGCACATGCACATACATCCCGTCAAAAGTAATCGTGGAATTAACCTTGCAGTTTTGATGGTAGCCGCAATAATGATGTTGCAAAAGTGTTATGACGTTAGTAGGACGTTAAGGTCAGAAAATACCGTATCAAACACAAAATAAATGAGAGCCTTGATGCACCAATGATCTAAAGATTATATCTAATAAAACAGTTTTAATGATCTTACTTGATTTGGTCAAGATTGATAGTCAAACAAAATGACATATAATTACAACATTTTATTATACTTATAAAGAGTTCCAGTTCCTATGTTAAGGCGTTTGGCAGTTTCAACGATGATATGTCTTCACAGCGAAGACTCCAAAAGGACAGTATGCAAAGGTAACATTAATTTAAACTCTTAGTAGATTATTCATGGGAAATCCTTCTACAGTCCTGAAGATAATTTTGGTCCAGCAGCAAGATGCACAGGTTAAATTAGTCCCCTCGACGACATAATCCACAGTATTACAGTCCAAGATAATCACCACGATTTATATCTGGCCACAATTTGGAAATCCTATTTTTGATTCCCAGCCACTTTTGCTTCAAAGATGACAGTAGAATAATTTACAGCAACCTCTGTCCACATGGAATTATATATCCTGGACTAGGTATTGATTGTCTGCCTCTTCCGCAGAGTAACTTAGCTCTAAGTATTCTGTATAGCTCCGAGCTTCTAATTCAGCTTGATTTCAACTGCTGCAGAGAGTCCTTCGTGATAGTATTTTAACTACTCACAGATAGAAGACTTCCCCTTTTAACAATATCATTACATCATTCTCATGATAAACATAACCGTACACTAGTTGACCAATTGAAATCCACAAAATTACCTTCATCTGATCAATCACTTTCCAAAAGAAACTGTGTGGGGGAAATTCCCTGATCTTACAATGTATTAATCTGAAAAAAAAACAAGTTTATAGTTTATATCCTGGGGAATTCCCACCTTCCACCTATGTTGCAATCTAAACAGGTGCACTTAGCAAAAAACAAACTAGGGGTAATTCCACTTTCTCTCTTTTATAGTAAAAACAAAATACTTTTCCCGTATGAGAAATCTTCTCTGCAAATAAAATTGAGGAAAATAATATTTTTAAAAGTGTAAATCAGAAAAAATGGAGGCCATGATAAACAAAAGCCCATTCAATACTGTGTATATTGATGGGTAACCACAAAACGGCAGTTTTTTGTTTATATCTTGGGAATGAAATGCATTGGAGGGCTCAAATGTTCAGGACAAGAATGAGAAAAAACTATGGCTCTTCATCTGATATCAAAATGATACTACTTCCGGGTAGATAGGGGGGGGTCCCAAAGACGATCGGACACGCACCTTTAAAATTTGGAATTTTGTAATTATTTAAAGAAATAGTAAATTTGCAGAAAGAAATAGCTCAAAGTGTAGAAAGTTTGTAGAATTCTATGAAGTATTTAGTCTGATAAGAAAAAGGAATAAAAAAGCAGTATTCAAAGATATGACATCTCAATTCAATTACATGTTGCAGCAAGGGTCCGTACGGGGGAGCTAATGATTACACATCTGGACTGTCCTTATTCGGCTGCTTTTGGTATATCACTTGGAGGAAGGTTGGGACAACCTCTACTTGTTACAGTCATGCAGAAATCTGATGTTGATGCTTGTTTTTGTAAATGTTCTCATTTAGGAATCAAGACTTTAAGAAAGGACTAGGGGAATCTGTGCACCTTTTCTTACATTTCAATAAGAGACATTATTAGCTACCAAAATGATACTGTAAACTTAATGAGATGTCCAAGTAGATAATGGATTGAAATCCTTATATAAAGGGAGAGGACTGGTGAAAACACGATGGACCATGGGATGTGCCGCAACACATGGGGTCTCATTTTCAGCCTTCTGGTATCTGAACAACCTTTTTATGTAGTTTGATGTTAGAAATGTGTGCTTTTTCAAAAATTTCCCCAAATTATGTTGGAAAAATTAAATCAAAATTTCCTCTATCAGAAGCCAAAATTTTCTAAATTGTTGGAAAAACCAGTCCCAATTTCCTAAATCTGAAGCCAACATTTTCCAAAATTTGCTTTTAAAAGGTTGAAGGAGGGGGAAGAATTTAGTATTCAGCCACCACCCTACGAATTCGACAACATTAACTGAATAAACCGCATGATAAGGTGCCGAATTTAAGTGATGGTAGAATACTAAATTCATATCAAGAGGGGCATGTTTCCTAATGCTGCATTCTTCTTTATCAGAGGGGGCATGGTTTCCTAATGATTGCATTCTCCCTCTTTATCAGAGGGGGCAGGGGCATGGGTTCCTAATGCTGCATTCTCCTTTATTTTGTTATTAGGAGTGAGGGATACTTCTAATTGACAAGGTCCCCCACCCGACCGGTCATAGCACTACCAGCACTATAGTGGTTTCGTCAGTATTCTGAAACAAATTCTGTCATGCACGCGCGTAAACCCGAATGTGTGACGAACCTTAACAACGGAAATTAATGCGCAAATTCAACAGACGCGCGCGTCCATTTGTTTCCAGAAATAATGACGGCGACTATAAACACTCTTTATTAGCCAATAAGATTAGAAAAATGCTAGAGTGCATGTGAGACTGTCCAATTTCAGTCTTAGTACTGTGTGCAGTGTTTTTGGAATGTGCGGAATCACATCAGATTCTTGGAGGTAAATGCCATTTTTTGTTGTTTATTGTTCAAATTCCTGACATTTTGTAATAAAAATTGTGACATTGCAAGTTCCTGTGGTTTTTAATTGTATACTATAGTGTGGGCCTGACGTTTCAATCCTGCAGATCTTCATCAGTGAGATCCTGCTAGGATTGAAAGCCCAGCCCACACTCCGCAGTATACGTTTTACCTACACGCTATTTTGGGGAGAAGCAGTTGGGTAAACACGCATTTACTTATTTTTGTTATTAATTAGGTTATAAACGGCATATTACTTGTTGCTTGCGAAATTTGTCAAATCAATGCACATTGAGCTTTATAAAGAGACTGAGGACCTCCAGAAAGAAGGCCCCATTTTTTCAAACCCCGTTTTTTTTCATATTTGAATGCTAGGCATGTATGAGCTCACCCCTGAATTGAATACGCTGAATATGCTCTGTATGAATAAGTGAGATTTAGTAATTTTTCTGTCGTGCAGGCAAGTTCAAAACAAGGTTCGCGGTTTTCTTTTGTACTTGTTTGTACCAAAAACCTTCAAAATTTCTCGTAGGGGGTCTATGACCGAGCCATGAATGTGGAGAAATTGAGTAGCCTCAAAAAAAATCTCCTCCTGTCACTTATGTTGATGCTTGTACAATGCACGGCCACTCATGCTTGTGCATTAGAGCATCGCATCTCAGCTCGCATGCATTGATTTTTGTAATTTCTCTCAATCATATGCATTTTAACCTATAGTTAGGAAGTCCCACCTTTGTACTATTCAGTAGTATAAACATTTTTTCCGGGGGAAAGGGGGCACATATATCTTGCAGGGGGCAAGCATATATTCAAATTTGTTAGTATAAAGTATAGGCCTATTTTGTTTTCACGTACATTTGCCTGTGCAGAAAATCACTAATTTTTCAGATGGGGGGAAAGATTCCCCACAAGGGGTGCAGCTGCCCCCTGTCCACCTCTGGTTATGCCACTAGTACTATTACCTCACAAGGTAAATGGGTGTGAAAAGTGCATCAAGGTAGTTATGCATGTTGGCTGACGTTTTTCATGCAATAAAAAAAAAAACAGCGTTTTTTATTATCCATTACGGGCATGCAGCAACGTTTTTTAGTGATTACAGAACCTATACAACATTTTTTTTTATTAAAAACAAAAATAAATCCTTAGAGAACACTACAATCAATTTGGCATCACTTTTAAGAGGGTGCTCTGGGATAGTTGAGATTTTCTTAGGAAGTTTCTATACTCCACAGTCACTGCCCCATAAGTTTTGGTGATTATATGCAATCATGACGAGCCACAATTATTTAAATCTTGCCCAAACAACCACTGCAAATGACCTCTAAATTGACTTTTCCCTCTCTTTAGTTGACACCTTCCCATGGGCCATTATGTTCCCAGTAAGAAAAAACATCAGTCTCAAATGGGATAATTTCCTTTGGGGCCCAGTTTCAGTAACTAACATTTTTTGGTAAATTTCTTCTTGACCATTCTCTAGGCGAAAAGAATAAACATACAAATTACTACAATTTGAACTAGTAGTTAATAATTTCCGTCCTGTTAATACGTTATTAATGAAACTGCAATGTAATCATACAAGCGTTAATGGAAGTAAGTTATGATGAAGAAAAGAACGAAGACAAATACATGGCCTTACTACATAATCATTCACTTGCAAGGGACTGGTTAATAAAATCCAGAGGAGGTTGGTGCAAATTTGCCTTTCAGAATGGTGAGTTTCCATAACCTGACCCATCGTAGACACACTTTTTGGGGGCATGACAGGGTAGAAGGAGGGGGTGGAGAAGGAGGCCAAAGAGGGGGGGGCGGGAAACAGAGATGTCAGAAGTGTGGATAAACCCGAGCGCAGGTGTCAAGAGTCTGTCCCTCCCTTATAAATTTCGGAAACCTTCCACAGAATAACCATGGCTTTATATTCCGTGAAGGGTTTCCAAATTCATATAGTGTGTCATAAAAAGTGTCGATGGGTCAGGTTCTGGAAACTCCCTGTTCATATTGGGGGGTGCACGAAAATCAACTAAATCGCACATATGTACATCAACATGGTTCTACCTCACTTATGCACATCCCAAAATCCTAGATTAACCTGTTTAGTACTGGCTGATTTTGATTGGGCCAATGGTTTGAATGATATAATTAACCAATCAGAGACAGAGTAAGAAAACTTTAAGGCTATTACAGATCTATAGAAGTTCTATTTTGAGTGGTTACTTAGAAGTTATTTCATATTATAGGTTTGTAAAGAGCCAATCAGAGATAAACTGTAAGAAATATGAACTATCGAATGCTTCATGAAGGTGATACCAAAACTTCCTTCACAAACAAACATTTTAAACTAAGTGATCTAAAACCAGCAACAAATTAACACACACAAAAAACAAACACAAGCAATGCTTGACCAAAACTCATCACAAGAACCAGATCCTCCCCTGCTATACTTTTTTTTATTGACTCGTCCCTTTGTGTCAAAGCACTTAGCCATAACAGGGACATTTTCGGGGACTGTAATAAAAAAAAAATAAAGAGAAGAAAAAGGATGCACTATCTCTACTAGGGCTGGGGGTGGTCCCGAGAGAGGACCAATGCAATAAAGTACAACAAAATGACAAAACTGATAACGAGACAAAACAGAAAAGCCATTTACAAACACATTTGATGGACAAATATACAGCAGGCCCTAGTTGGGGGGGAGGGGGTCCTCAAAAGTGGACCGTTGCAATGATTTAATTTTAGGGTCGAGTCCTCAAAAAGTGGAACCATTTTCTGCAATTTAATCCACCAAGTAAATGGTCCAGTTTTTAGACTTGTTGGACACCACATCAACCAAAAAGCAATTTTTTTGTCAATTTTTCTCTATTTTTTTGACCGTTTAATTTTAAAATCAAAACTAATCACAAAGAGTGCACACTTAGCACCCTATGTGGAATTTAGGGATGCAACCGTACCCATGTTTCATGATGTTTTGCATACTTTACTAGTTCATCAATTAAGTGGGGATCAAGTATTAGATTTTAGCAGAATTCAAGGCCTGTTCCTATTTCTCACTGTAGTTTTACTCAGTGGAGATTATTCAAGTGTTTGCTATTATTTGGCTTTGCAACCAGCACAAGTCCTTGGACAGTGGCATGTACGCTTGAGGACCAGGTTCGATGAGTTATAGGTCACTTGGCTATACGCAAGTAGTTTTTTCTTAAAGGTGTCAACGAGAGATTTCAATACCGATGTTCCTAAAAAATCTGAAAAATTTTCTGATTTTTGCAATCTGGTGTAAAAATTCTACCAAATATACCCTCATGTGAAAGGATTAAGCTGAGAACTGCTTCTTTGATACAAATTGTGAAATTTCTAATTTCGTATAGGAGCAATACAAATTCAGCCTATGGGGGTTTTTTTCCCTATTGAAAGTACAAGCATATACAAACACCTTTTGTTTTCATTATTAAGTTATTTCCTGTACGAAACAAAAGGTACTGGATCGATTATTGTCTAATCTATATGAATTACGACCTAGCACATAAAATATGGATGATTTCTTAACAGCTGTGGAAAATGTAAGCAATTTCATTGGCTGATGCCTGTGTTAATTCTGTTTTAAGTTAACCAGAATACGCGATGCCGTTTACGTTATTTTTTAGTTGAAGCTCTCGCGTCTGGCCGCGTTTTTGCTACTTTCCGCTCCATCGACTGCAACGGTTGCGTCTCGTTGCGTATGATCGTTGGCGTTCAACGGGTTTTTCGATATGTTTTTCACTGGGTGATGGCATTCCTTTCTTTTTGTATTTAAAAGGGCTGTAAGGTATCGCGAAAATTGGGTTAAAATGGCCTTAAATGATCATTGCTGTTAAGAATGAAAAGAACGGTATGCTTTTTGGGAACCGGTACTCCTTTTGCCGACGAATTGAACCCGGCGACACCATTCTTTTTGCGTGGAAACTCGGCCTCCGGCCTCTTTCTTCCACTTAAAATATGATATCGCCTTGGGTCAAGTCGTCGTAAAGAGAGTACCGGTTCCCAAAATCATACCTTTATTTCTAACTAAACGTTGAAAATCTTCCTCGTTGGCAGCCACCTTTAATCACACTAAAACACCTGCATTATCTAAACACAATAGGAACAAGAGCACCTCCACAAACTTTTGTGTTCCTGTCTCATTGCACCTGATCTTCTATATTAATTTATATCTTACAAGGTAATCAAATAGTACATCATATTTGTATCACAAGTATAAGCAATGGATATTTCAGTTTGGTGTGGCATGGTAGGTTAACCAAAGAGGAGCTATAGTTTTTCTTGCAACCACAATTCAATTCTTCCAATACAATTTTGTACTGGTTTTACATGAATTTACAGTGATAGAATGTACCTCATCCCAACCTTGGCAATTTAAGTACTTTTTGTCACTTGACATCCAGTGCAAAAATTGTATTGGAAGAAAGCCATTGTGGAAGAACACTATACCTCCTCTTGGTTAACCCCATAGTACTATCTGGTGATTGGTCCAAAAGGAACTTGGCGATTTTTTGAGCCCATCACAGAATGTTAAGAATGGTGCTAAGCTAAAGGTGCAACGCGAGATTTTCACACATATTGTGTCCCTAAAAAATCGACAGTTCTGATTTTTTGCATCCAATAAGCTTTCCATTCCATTTCGCATCAAAATAGGGGGCTCCAATCTGAAAATGATTAAACTGAGAAAATGTTTCTTTGGTACCAACATTGTGCAATTTCTAATTTCGATAGGACAAAATACGAAATTCAGCCTATGTTTTTACAATTGAAATATAAGCAAATCAATTCACCTTTTCTTCTCTCTTACGACCTTTTTCAGTAGCATAATACACGGGTGGGGGAAAAATCCTTTTTGGGGTCTAATCTATTTGAAATTAACTATTATGATGGCCCAATCTAATTGGGTGCCTCAAAAATCTCTTGTTGCACTTTAAATATTTGTAAGCTGCATTTCGAATGAGGTTACTGAAATGAATATCTGATGTCATTAGCCAACAGAAATGCCGGTATTAAGGCAGGTGGTATCTATGGGTTTAAAAAGACTTGATGAGGGGGAAGAATTTAGTATTCTGCCACCACCTTACGAATTCGACAACATTAACTGAATAAACCAAGCCATAATAAGGGTTCGAATTTAGATGGTAGACATACAAATTCATATCAGAGGGGCATGATTTTCCTAATCTGCATTCTCTTTATTTTGTTATTAGGTTTAAGGGCTCCCTCTAATTGACAAGGTCCCCCACCCCGACAGGTCATATCACTGAGCAGCATAAGACGCTCCTTAGAAGCAATAAGATAAAGATTAGAACCAAGAGCACACCAAATGGTTGAAAGCTTCAGAAGAAAAGCGTGTTGTAGCTTGAGTAGTTAGTGGTTTGATTTTTTTTCTTGTGTTAAAGCAATACACACATTTTTTTAGAGTACCCCCCCCCCACCCCCGGCCCCAATTTTTCAAACTTTTTGCACTTTCTGTTGGTAATTGGTCTAGGAACTTACACCTGCCAACGAGAATGCTAAAAATGGCGTATTTATTATAAAATAAGCGATTTTGTAATTGAATATTATTGGATCCTAGATTGTAATTCCATCCTCTGCCGAAATCCTAAGTTTATGTCCGACCATATGAAATATTTCCACCTATAGAAAATGACCTCTAAACTTGACTTGCCTGAATTAAAACAACTAATGAGCGTATATACGTACATGACGCTATTTCCCTGCATTTCACCCTGGAAGTTCGTTTCCAGCAGCCTTTGAATTATATTATCTCCGAGATTAATTATTCTAATTACAAATTTCCTTCGTTTGCGACACCTAGACATTTTCGAGCTGGACTGCATTCCACAGGTATTTACTATCCACTTAGTACAAACCATGTAAAATCTAAAAATGTTTGAAAATTTGGGTGGCAACTCTTAAAACAAGTGATATTAATTGCATTAATGTACACGTGTACTCATATAGTTTCCATTTTTTATGCATACCGTGAACCTCACCCACAATCAGATTAACCTACAATTTTCATGATCATACCACCTTTTCTTTTGGATGACTGGTCGATCCTGAAATGAACTTTCAAAATTGTTGGCACTGAATGTTTGACCACACTCAACCAACCGACTTTCAAGTACCGATCCATTCCCAACTAAGCAAGTATCATCTTATACTTAGCCTTTTGCTGGGGTGGAGATGCATGCATGCTGCATGAACACACACACACACATACATATATACCCCATAACTGTATACACGCATCGACAAAACAGACACATACCCACGGACGGACATAACCGAATTTTGATTAGTGTGGGTCTTCCTGCACTCCATTGCAGACGACACCACAATAAGGTAGGGTTATATACTTATTAAAGTATATGCTTTAACAGAACAAACGAGCATGCAACACATTCCTACAAAGTAGTGCAAACGGTAGGCCCCTATCTTGTAAATTATGTGCACATAAAGTGCCTCTTTAGGCTTTGAAGTAACAATGAACATGGTAAGGGTGACGATTAATTAAAGGCAAGAATACAAGAAGAGCTCCGAGTGAATCCGGGCCTGACTTTTGCATCACACTTATCTCACATGCGTTTTCCATTTGAAGAATGTTGAAAATTTCAGCTTTTTGTTTCATTAGTTTTTAGAATTTCCCCTTAATAGGTTTCACAAATCTTTGCTCAAAGATGCCAGTATGTCAATAAAATCTTCAACAATATTCATGGCTACACTCTGAAAATACATCGTCACTTTTTTGACTGACATGTGATCTAACGAAGTTTTCTGGTCAAATTTGGCTGGAAAATCTTGACCAGGAACTTCCTCAAAACTTGACTTTAATATTATTCTGGTCAAAATTTTGAATATAACTGCGTAAGATCCAGATTTAAACAAGGGCATTTTTAAAGTGATATTAAAAAGGGGAGCATAAAGGTCCCAAATGATTAAAAAATCAGCGTTCACAGAATGCCATTGTCTCTGCCATCGTGATTTGTAAATGAGGACAAGGGTCACATGAGGTGACAACGCATGGGACACTATCCCGTTAATTCTAAGTGTCATGAAAATCGATCGACCAGGATCTGTGATACACAAACCACGCAATTTATAATCTGCCAAGTTAAAAGGCTCACTGAGGTTCAACCAACCATCGGGCACCCTACCAGGGCCACTGTATCTAGTGTCTGAAATCGATCACATATGTAGGAATAAGACCAAGCAATATTATAATTCTGGACCATTTTCGAGCACATGAGGCAAAATCAACATGATGTCACAAACTTGGTACAGCTCACCAAGGGTCATTATATCTTAGTGTCTAGATATCGATCAACGTATGTGGATACACTCAGCAATTTTATAATTCTGATCAATTTTTAAGGTCACATGAGGTCACCACATGTGTGAATTTATCTAAAGGCTGCCCATATCATCTATAGAACCTATGTGGATACACCAACAATTTGTAATTCTGACCATTTCAGATCATCACAACAACGAGGTTACAATGAGGTCGCAACAATGTATGATCGACTGTGGATGGCTCAAGCAAGTCATATGATGCAGGTAGAACGTGAGAAGCGCGCGTCATTCACTTTTTATTCTGTCATATTTGCCTATAAAATGCAACATGCAAGAATTCCTTAAATTACCGTTTAAAATCCCAAATTCCCAATCCAAGCAGATCCGTGTCCGGGCCCCCTAGTTTAAGTCTTATTTACCTATAGTATGACAGCTTGGTAAAAGAATAGGGACGGGGCAGGCGCGGATCCAGAGGAGGGGGCGATTGGGTGGTATATCTGTAGCAAAACCTCGCCCATCGTCCGCTCCCAGGAGCGCTCCAATAAAATGGAGTGGTCATGGAGTGGTCTGGAGCGGTTCATGGCGCGCTTCCGTGACGCTCCATACCGTTCCATTGCTTGGTATCCAAGTTTTTCGTGAGCTCGGGTTAAAACCTAGTTCTTGTTCTTATAACGGAATAAACTGCATCATCGTATTTTGACTATTTATTCCGTAAAAGAGTAGAAGTCGCATGACACCCAAGCGTCAACACCCTGGACTACCGAATATGGTCAAACGTGGAGCGCTCCTGGAGCGGACGATGACGAGTTTTGCTACAAATTACACATAGGGCGTAGGGGCGCGAGCGCCTCCCGTAATTTTTGCAAATGTCTTGCAAATCAGCCATTTTGAGCTATTTTCGTACCAGTTACGCCTTTCAGCCCCCTGTGGCTGTGTTTTGACATTTTTCAAATCCTGGACCCGCCATTGCTTTCCCCCCCCCAAATAGGTCGTCTGAGTGTAGGTGATGGTTCTCCGAATCATTTCTGAAATCCACATTTCATTTTCGGTTTACATGCCGCAACCCCTGAAAATGAATTCTAGTCAGGCAATAACAGTATCAAACAATGTAAATACTAATTATGTTAAACATGGTACTGTCTCAGAAACCCCAGGACAATTTTCCCTACCTCCAGGACAATGCCCATACCCCAGGACATGTCACATATCCCAGGACAATGTCCCCATACTCCAGGACAATGTCCCATACCCCCATGACAATGTCCCGTACATCAGGACAAGTCCGCATAACCTCTCCAGGACCTTTCCCCATACCCCCCCCCCGCCCCGGTACAAGTCCCATATCCCCAGGACATATTCCCATACCGACCTCCGGACAATGTCCCATATTCCATGACAATGTCCGCATACTTTCAGGACAATGTCCCATACCCCAGGACAATGTCCCATACCTCCAAGACAATGTCCCTTACCCCCTGGACATGTTCCCATATCCCAGGACAATGTTTCATACCCCAAGACAATGTCCAATATCCCCCGACAATAATCCCCATACCCAGGACAATGACCCATTCCCCAGACAATGTCCCATACCCCAGGACAATGTCCCCATACCCAGTACATGTCTTAATACCGATCAGTACAATGTTCCCCATCCCCCAGGCAAAGTCCCCTACCCCCGGGCAATGGCCCATACCCAGGACAATGTCCCATACCCAGGTCAATGTCCCCTACTCCAGAGAATATCCCCATACCCCATGTACAATGTCCCATTACCCCAGAACAATGTTCCATACCTCCAGGGAAAAGTCCCATACCTCCGGAAAGTGTCCCATACCTCCGGACGATGTCCCATACCTCCAGGACGACGTCCCATACCTCCAGGACATTCTCCATATCCCCAGGGACAATGTCCCATACCCCAGGACAATGTTCCCATAGCCTCAGGACAATGTCCCATACATCCAGGAAATGTCCCATATCCCCGGACAATGTCCCAAACCTCCGGACAATGCCCATACCCCAGGACATGTCCCATATTTCCAGGACATGTCCCATACCTTCAGGACAATGTCCCAAACCCAGGCCAGTGTCCCATACCTCCAAGACAATGTCCCATACCATCCGGGGACAATGTCGCCATTATCCCCAGGACATTGTTTCATATCCCCAAGACAATGTCCCGTATCCCCCACAGGACAACGTCCCATACCCCAGGACATTGACCCATTCCCCAGGACAATGTCCCATACCCAGACAATGTCCCATATACCCCAGGACAATGTCTTATACCCTCAGGACCATTCCCATATACCCCAGGACCATTCCCATACCCCGGCATGGCCCATATACCCAGGACAATGTCCATACCCCAGGACAAGTCGCATACTCCTGGAGAATATCCCATACCCCAGGACATGTCCCATTACCCCCCATAACAATGTTCCATACCTCCGGACATGTCCCATATACCTCCGGACATGTACCCATACCTCCAGACGATGTCCCATACCAATCCTCCAGGACGATGTCCCATAATACCTCCAGGACAAATTGTCCCATTCCCCCGTACAATGTCCCATACCCCGCATGTCCCAGACCTCCATACAATGTCCCGCATACTCCAGGACATTTCCCCATATCCCCAGAACATGTCCCTACCCCAGGACAATTCCATACACAGGACAATGTCCCATACCCAAGAACAATTTTCTATCCCCATCCAGCCAGATGTCCCATACCACCTCCAGAACAATGTCCCATACCCCCAGGACAATGTTCCACACTCCAGGACAACGTCCTATACCCCAGGACAATTTCCCATACTCGCAGGCCATGTCCCATATCCCCATGACCTATGTCCCATACCGCAGGACAATGTTCTTGTACGCCCAGGACAATGTCCATAACCAGGACAATGTACTGTTGTATATCTAATCAGTTCGAGAATCTGTAACCTCTCGCATCCCCTCCAAGTTTCAGCCCTTAGTGGACTTACAGATCTCCCAATATTGTGTTCACAAAAGTGTCAATGAAAATAAGAAATAGTGGCAATATGCTAATTAATTTTGCAAATTAAGGTACTTAGAGATGCATTCCTGGTGTACGTCATCGCATCATTTTTGAGAATTCCCAATCCCGCAGATCGTGTCCGGCCCCCTTGGTTTAAGTCGTGGTATTTATTCTTTCCGACTTGAATGCCAGCTGTCATAAAAAAATGTTTGTGTTTTGCCGTAATCTCTCCTCCTCCGCTTTTAATACGTGTTAAAAAAACCAATGACAACATCTAAAATTAGAATTTTGGTCCGCCCCGCCCCCCGCTGAAGATTACGAATTTTAAAAGTGCGCCCAATCTAGTAGGAAATTTGATTTATTATTTATTTTACATATTTATTTTATCGTATTTAATATTCCAAGCATGATTTTTCAAATATCAGCACAACATTTATATCATTAGGTTTAATTTGAAACAAGGACATAGAAAATAAATTTTGGCGAGAACACAAAATATCCAACGAATGGAGAATAAAACAATTACTTGTTGAATATCTACTACAAATGAAACCTTTCAATTACAATGCGAATTCCTGTATTTCCCGCCGATTAATAACTCCGTAGGAGTTATGGTAAGAACGAACAGGGGATCAAATGATGGTCGGTATTTTTTTTAAACCTGTCAGACTTAGATTTCACTAGCTGTCAATTGTACATACGCGTTAGTCTATCAGAGCTTCGCTTCGCGCTCGCTTATTATATTCTGACCATTTTCCGGCCACATTAGGTCACCAACATTTGGGACCAAACGCCCAAGGGCCAATGTATCGAAGTGTCATGAAAACTGATCGACATATGTGGATACCCCAAGCCATTTTATAATTCTGACCATTTTGAAGTCGCACTGAGGTTCACACCGGCACCATGAGGTCATCAACATGGTTGGGACGCTACCCAAGGGCCCTGTATCTAAAAGTTTCATGAAATCGTCAACCTATGTGGATAACACAAGCCATTTCATAATTTCTGACCATTTTATTTAAGGTCAAATGAGGTCAAAAAATGTGGGACCAAAATACCACAAGTGCATCTATCTTAGTAGCATAAGAAATCGATCAACATATGTGGAGACACCCAAGACCCAATTGGTTATTAATTCTGAGCAATTTAAGGCACATGAGTCACCAACTGTGGACCACCCACGGGTCATTCTATCTAAGTGTCAAAATCGATCGACATATGTGGATACACTAGCACTTTTATAATTCTGAATCATATTCAGGTCACATGAGGGTCCACCAACATGTGGGACACACCTAAGGGTCATTCTATCTAAGTTTCCATAGAAATCGATCGACAATATGTGGATGCACGTAGCAATTTTATAATCTGACCATTTTACGGGTCACAAAGATCAATGATGGTCCTCCAACATGTGGGACACTAACCCAGGGGCCATCTGTATCTAGTGTCATTAAATCCATCAACATTATGTGGATACACACCTAGCAATTTCATAAATTCTGACCATTTTAAGGTCATACAAAGGTCAACGACATGTGGAACACTAACCCAAGGGCCAATTGTATCTAAGTGTCAAGAAAATCGATCGAATATGTGGATACAACAAGTAATTTCATAATTCCTGACTTGACCAATTTAAGGTCAATTGACGTCACAAACATGTAGTAACTACCCAGGTCATTCTAATCTAAGTGTCATAGAACTTCGAATTCAACCAATATGTTGATACCCAAAGTATTTTATTTCCTGACCTATTTTAAGTTTACAACACGAGGTCACTGATGTCACCACACATATAGGTAGGACACTACCCAGGGGTCATTATTTAAGTGTCATAAATCGATCGACATTATGTGGCTACACCAAGCAATTTTATAATGCCATTCTGACCATTTTAAGGTCCACACGAGGTCCACCAACGTGTGGGACAATACCCAAGGGGCAATGTATCGAAGTGTCGATTAAAATCGATCAACATATGTGGATACCCCCAGTAATTTTATCAATTCTGACACATTTTAAGGTTCACGAGTCACATGAGGTCACCAACATAATATGACACAACCCAAGGGTCATTGATTTAAGTGTCAAAATCGAGTCGACATTATTGGATACAACACAGCATGTATATAATTCGATCATTTTAAAAAGGTCACATGAGGTCCCAATAAGGTCAATAACATGTGGGACACTACCCGCAAGGGCCCCGTATCTAAGTGTCATGAAAATCGATCGAAATGTGGATACAAACACCAACATGTTCTAATTCTGAATCCTGACCATTTTTAAGGTCCCAAGGGCAAATGTCACCAACGTGTGGGACACTACCCACATGTATTTTAACTCTAGTGTCATAGTAAAATCGAATCAAACATGTGGAACTCACGTACCGATGCGTGTCTAATTCTTACATTGTTAAGATCACATGATGTCACCAAAGAAACATGTAGACCTACCAAATGGGGTCCATTATTTTTAGCTAAGAGTCCAAATCGATCCGCATAGGCCTATGTGGATACACCAAGGATTTTTAAAATTCTTACTACTTTTAAGGTCAAATGAGATCACAGAGGTCAAAGGGCACTGAGGTCACCACATGTAGGCATGAATCGGTAACGCAAATACGGCAAACCGATATACCGACAATTTACAATACTCGGTATTGACCGTTATCCTCGGTTTTTCGTTTTCTTCCTCCCCCAGTTCATTGAACACTATCAATGATCGGCCTCAGGGCGTCTATCCCTGTCATAAATGCAACCCGGAATATTGCGCACACACCCCGATGTCCTCCCCCTCCACCTCCTTCCTCCTTTCATTTCCAATGTGCCGTCTACCCGTTACTTGTTAATTACAGTTTTCTAACCAAGAAATGCTACACTATTATATAGGCCATTGTCTTCCAATTTAGGTTTCAATCAAGTAAATAAATTAGTCATTTAGACTTGGAGGGCTTACTTCCCCGGCCTAAAATGGTTACTCGCATAGTCCTCTATCAACACAATCAACCTCCACTCACCATCACCGCTCTTTTATACATAAGATCCGACCTACATTTAATTACTACTTGCGCGGCTTTTTTATTTTTTTCATACCTATAATTTTTGTCTGTTAACCTGTCGCCTGATTGGTTCATATCTGTCGTATGATCCTTCCTTGTTTAAAAGTTGATTTAATATGCACTCATTTTATTCAAATACATTTCTGAGCAAAAGTCCATACAATTCGGAAGGAACTCGAAGTTTATTGCATGTTCCGTACAGCAATAGCAGCAAGCATCTAGCAAATATTTCACACACTCATGAGTAGACCCATGTGCGTGAACAAGTCAGAACTGGCCTCGGGGGATCTGGAGCCCCGGGGACTGGCTGGCGGACAGGTGGACTGCCCCACGTCTGATTCAACACAAATTGTTTACGTGAGTTTTTGAGAGAACCGAAAGGAAGCAAGCTCCAAACTTGGAGGGGAGATCTTCTCTTTCTCCTTCTTCTCTCCAAAATTCCGAGCAAGCTATAGAAGCATGTATTCATAAAATGATTTTTACACCAACGAAAACACAGTTTTTCCTTGCAATTTTCCAGCTATTTACTGTATCCTTCGAGTAGCTTTTGAGGCTTTGCACACATCCCCGATTATAATTTACTATAACATGTACTTACGCACTTGGGAATCCCACTGACCTCATGTCAGTGGGAATCCCCGCCCGGCCTCGGATACCGTACGGTTTTTCCACTCTTGCCCCGGAATGTTCTGCGCCTCTTCTTTCTTCAACATTACATGGAATACACATTTGTCAGAACCGCAAACATCTTCACCCCAATTTTTGGGGCACGCGCATTGTGCTTTGTTTATGCTAAAGTATAAAAGATAATGAACTACCAACACGCGCACTTTTATCTTTGATTTTCCTTGAAAAGAATTTAGAATCATACTACTTTTATTTAATGCGGGAGCAACTATGGAAAGGAAGTCAAGAGTTGCTATGAAAGACGATAGCAAGTCTACTGGAAAGCTTTGGCTGTGATAGAATGAATATGATGAAATCATCCGTCCCCAGTGTGTGTCGCACGATTTGATACGACTTGGCGTAAAAACTATTACCTACCTGCAACCCCCCCCCACCTCCCCTTGCCGTGATTGTAAAATAGCGGGGAATCCCAGGTGCGTAATTACCAAGAAATCCTCCTACAAACATATCCCACCACGGTCTCAGAAAATAATTACGTCGTGATGTTTCTGAGCCTATACTGTCGTATATATACACCAAAGGCCGATAACGGTTTTTGCATAACAAGTTAAAGCATAAATTTCTGCTTTCGTAATTTTGCCATGCCTTGAAACAGTATGGAATGTTTCGCGGTATTCATTCGGCCATCGTGGTCTTTGCAATGACCACGGCCCTGTAATTGGTAATTAGTATTTGTAACTTAACTTTTCGCCTGGACAGGGGAGTGGGTCCGCTTTTTGCAGCATTTCGTGGATTGTTTGTTCGATAATAACTTGAAAATATCATAGCAGATTTTACAACAACACCCCGGGTTTACCCTGACTTTTTTTAATGAAGTTTTGGGTACAAGAATCCCAACCACACTCAATCGAAATTAAGAGCGTATAAACTGGCAATGACAGAACTGTCCCCATAGTAACAGCTAGGCCAACTACTCGTCTCTGCTAAAGACTTGCTATCCCACGTGGTCGAGTGGTTTGGTGCATTTTCGAGGTGGAATAAGGTTCCCATCCCCTCTACGGTTATGAAATTGATAAACATATAGGCTTTGCTGTCACAATATTCAATCGTTCGTTTGTATTGTCACACCTACATGCAACACTATTCGGGAAATGTTCATCTATTTTAACGTAAAAAAACAATGAAATGATGCTAAAAATATTTAACAAGATTTCATTCCATACCAATGTTTAGCAATTCGTGTTTGCTTGTTTCCAGCAGTTGGATTCGACCTCAACGGGGGTCCCGTGTGTTCTGTGAACCTTGGGCAAAATTGGTGACCAATGAAACCACGCTGATGAAGATAAGCACATGTCAAATGCAAATTCCGGAGCAACCATGCCTATGTAAGTGTATTCATAACTATACCAAACAAGAACGAAAATTTGTACATCTGCAAACCTCAATTCACGTAAAAATAGCCATGAATATTACCATGAAGTTAATATTAGTACAATAATAACTCATGCAAGAACCAGTGATCCTAAATAAACATTACTTCGATATTCGCCCACCCTTTTCCATTCCATCCTATTATTATTATTATTATTATCCTGTGTGAATAACTGATTCAAACAACCCTTTAAATTAAATGTTATATTCTTCACTTTCGTAATCCCCGACCTTTTATAAACTCGAGGATGTTCAGAGGTGGGGCAATCATGCCCCGGTAACATCGTTGTCAGCATGCCAACAGGCCTTGAGGCCGAACATACCATTACAAATAAAAAAAGTTAATCCGCCAAAACTGTGCCCCTGAATAAATGAACACAAAACACCCTACAAATAAATAATAAAAATATCATAACAAACTCCTCTACCAATATAAAAATAAATCTTTAATCAAATCCAACTACATTATAACAAAAACATAGGCACAACTCGAACTCAAACAAGCACTACTGCCAGAGCTATCGCACATGCCTGGACAAGGGAGTGGGAACCTCCCTAACAAAACTTGGTATGCGCCCCGATAAATTTCATTTTACAAAACCTTGCTGCAACTTCATACAGAACGATGCGCTTACATCCTTGAACCAATGGATTTGATAACGCAAACGTAAATAAATCACAGTACACAGTGCAATCAGTGAACATGATTCTTGCTCGTGTTGTTATTGATTCGAAGCGTATATTTATCTAGGTTTTGCTATTAACAAATCCGCTTTCGACGGCCTCGTTCGCTATTAAAAAACACATCCTTGAGTAATGACTCTGATATCTTGGGTATGGGTTACACATGCGACAAAAAAACAAACGGGATAATAACACACTTCATAGGCCGATGTTTGCTTACCGAATTCCTTCAGCTTGAAAGACACATCCCACCCTTTTCCACCGACCAATTTTTGAACAAGTATGCTCAATCGATGGCAACGGAGATACGCCTAGATTGTTTCTCCGCGTCCCGCCCTGCCGACGGTACGATTAGATTAGCTGCACTCATTAAGCTAAAAAATGTCGAGGATGGCCTTGAGACTGTCTTGGCAGTCTGAGTACTGTGTGCATGTTTTTTTTGAATGATGCGAGAATCACATCATATTCCTTGGAGGCAACTGCATTTTTATTGTTCAGATTTCCATGACATTTAAGAAGTTTCAAGGTTTGTAATAAAAATGGTGAACACTTGCAAAGTTTCCTGTGGTGTATTCTTAGTATACTAGAGTGTGGCCTGACGTTTCGATCCTATCAGGATCTTCATCAACAGATGAATAATCCTGTAGGATGAACGTCATGCCCACCTCCTTAGTATACAGTTTACCCTACACTGGCTATTTTTGGGGAGAAGCAGTTGGTAAACAACATTTACTTTTTTTTGTGTATTAATTAGGTTATAAACGGCATATTACTTGTTGCTTTGAAATTTTCAAATCAATGCACTTGCCTTTTTTAAAAGATACATGAGGCACTTTCCATACAGAAGCGCCCCACCAATTTTGTCGAACACCCCAGTTTTTTGCATATTTGGAATGGCTTAGCATGTATTAATTACAAACACTGAATTGAATAGCTGAATATGCATCTTATGTAAAAGATGATGATTATAATTTCTGTCGTTGCACACTGTTCAAAATAAGTTCGCGTTTTCCTTTTGTACTTGTTTGTCCAAAAACCTTCAAAATGTTCTCGGTAGGGTGGTCTATGACCGATCCAGTGAAATTTGAGAGAAAACTTTTTATCTCAAAAAAATCCTCCTCCTGTCACTTTATTTTGATGGCATTGTACAATGCACTGGGCCACTTCATGGGCTTGTGCATAGAATGCATCGACATCCTCCAAGCGCGCATACATTGAATTTGTGTAATTTCTCTCAATCATATGCCACTAATCACTATTACCGTGTCGTCAACAAGGTAAATGGGGGTGAACAGTGAATCAAGGTAGTTATGCATGTTGCGAGAGCCCATGGGAGTTGAAAAAATCGAAAATGCGAACGGAGGGAGCGAAGCGCCGGAGTCTCGCCCCCTCCGGCCAGGGTTTCAGGGGCCCGCTTCGGCCCCTGTTGGGTCCCAAGGGGCAACGCCCCGGTGGGGATCCGAGGGGGCGAAGTCCCCTCGAAGCAGAGGTTTCTGCACATTAGAGCTACATGAAGACCTTTCGAGATTAAAATATCATTCCACAAAATAAAATTAACGTAAATGTGAATAATGGCTTAGTTCTGGGTCCAAATCATCTCACTGTTTTTGAATCAAATTCAACTTGTTCCAGTTATCAAAAAGCCAAAGTAAACATAATGACAATGATTATTGATACAAGACCCTTTGGGGCTTTGCCTTTGCAAGTTCATTTCCTTGGCATCATTGATAGCTTCCAGTTGCTGAACCATGCAATAAGTCTTCAAAATTTTGATCCCTTGCAGTCAATATTGAGAATAAATTGTTTAGCTAGTTACAGTAGCACATTACAACTTAAAGTCTAACTTTAAAGGATCATAACTTCAAAACAGAGCTACCTACTGCAACGATGAAACTGCCCATGAGATAGAGCTCTTAAAATACAAAATACAGCTTTTGTCCAGAAAACATTGGACGAGCGGCTCCGCGTCTGACGCCCCAGTTAGGAACGGTCCAGTGGGAACTAAGTCCATATAGATTTTTTTTTTTAATGCATAAGTAAAAAGGATAAACTTTCAAAGCTTGAAAACTTTTAAAACAAATCATTGTTTGTATGGGCTATCCCTTTGCACCATTTTAAGTTAAATGGTTAAAATACCTTCAGAAGACATTTAGCATACACAGTTTAATGGTTAAATCAAAAAATATTAATGTGCATGAACCACGAAAGTCGGGAGAAAACGATGTCGGAAACAATTTTAACAGACTTTATAAATTGGAAATATTCAATCTATGTGCGTTTAATTCACGTTGAAAGATTTTGCCTCTTTCTTAGCTTTACTGTGCGTATTTATTTATTTTCTGACTTTTTTATACACTTTATTTTTCTTTTAGTAACGCAACCATTTCCGTATTTTTTTACCGGAAAACGTACGTCCGTAATCATTTTCCGTACGAAATATGGAAAATCCTACTAGTTGGCAATTCCTGCAAACCTATTATCAACCCGATGTTCCGATGTACATTTGAGTGCGTCAGAGTCGGATAGATCAATTTCGGAACAAAATCCGTTCAAACGAAATCCTCAATCTACAATCAAACATAAAAATCAGAAAAAATAAAATAATCTGAAAAATTAGAAATCGGATTTTAATTCTCAGAATGTAAAAAAAAAAACTCGATTTTCCGATTAAAATCGAATTTGGCATCTCTGATGTTGGCTAATTTATCTCATGCAACAGCGTTTTTTATTAGCAATTCTGCATGCAGCACTTTTTTATTAGTGATTACATAAACCTATACAACATTTTATTAAAAAACAAAATAATCTTAGAGAACACTACATCAAATTTGCATCACATTGTTAAAGAGTGCTCTGGGGATAGTTGAGATTTTCTTAGGGAGTTTTATTAAGACTTAGCAGTCACTGTCCCTTACTTTTTTGGTGATTATATTCAACATTAAGAGCCATCAATTTAATTTCCCCAAACTCGTCTCCACACCCCCTTCCCATATCTTAGCCTTAGAGGTTGGTATTCTGAAAGGAGACTAACTTTAGACCTAAGATTAATATTGGTTGAACAAAAATAAAAAAAATGGACCTTTTTTCTTAACACATACTCTAAAAGTGGCTGTAACGGAGTGGAAAATTCCTCAGGGATGGGCTTTCCGCCTCAACATGAGGGAATTTTTCTCACCCGTTCATTTTAAAACTTTTCACAGTATGTTTGTAAAAAAAAAGGTCCCCTCTTGTAGACGAACCGGGTTTAAACCCGGTCCTACAGTTAGTCTCCCTTTCAGAATACCACCAAAGTATCAGAATAGTATTTGGAAACCTTCAATTCTATTGACAAAACATCACTTGTGGTAACTATTTTAACATAACTCAAAATTACCTCTAGATGATCTCGACCTCTCTTTAGTTGACACCTTCCCATGGGGCATTATGTCCAGTAAGAAAAAAAAATTATTCTCAATGGAGAAGTTCGTTTGGGCACATTTCATCAGTTTCAGTATCAATTTTTTTTTCAATCACTGCAAACCAGGCCAATAACAACAAATAACATTCAAAGTCCATCAATCTCCACCTTTATTTTGCCACTTTCCGATAGTATGTCAGGGCCGTCTCACAATGTTGGCCTACTCTATCCCCGCCCGAGTAGCGATAACCCTATTAACAGAGGTTCAAAATGCATGTTAGAGATTATCATAATCTGACAGAATACCTCTCTTTCGCCTCACCACTCTAACCTCCACCCTCCCCTCTCTATCTCCCCCTCATTGGGGCTCTCTACATAAGGCACCAGATCCACATCAAGTTGCACCTCAAGATGCCATATCTGTTGTGGACGTGTTTGGACTGTCTAACAACGACATGCACATTTTCATAGTGTGCACTAGGTTTCACATTTAAAACAAATTTAACACGTAAGTGCACGTATGCAGCACGTAACGAGAATGTGATTTAAGCGTGACACTGCGGCGACGCAGTTTTAAAAACAGTAAAGCGATTCCCCTATTCTCAACTGCCCCCACTGCCCACGCTTGCAGTAACACGATACGCCCGTGTAAACAACAACCGGTGCCTTGGATTACCACTTGAAATCCGCAATTAATGTGGATCCTGGTGCCTCATGTAAGAGCCCTCTGTCTCTCACGACCTTGATCTCTCACTCACTCTTGCCTCAAACCGTAATATGGAGAGTCCCCACTAAATAGGCGTGATAAATCTCTCACCACCCTGGGAATATATGTTTTAGTTCTTCATATCCGACAAAATGACCCCAATCGACACCCTATGAATGGCTTTCCATTTCTTTAAAATTTTTGTCCCCACTTATAGAGTGGAAAATCACTCAAAATGTCCCTCCACTCTAATGGTTTCATGGATCCTCCTCCCTCTCTCTCTCTAATTTTGATATCTCTCCTTTTCTCTAGATGTTTTTGAACTCTCCCTCCTGTCTCTTAATCCTGACCTCTGTCCCCCTCTTGATCTCTCTCACAAACTTGTCTTTCTATCTTGACCTCCCGATCTGATATTGCCCTCTCTTTTATCTCTCTTGATACTGCCAATAGCCTCAAAAAAATAACAATTATCACTGGAACTACACCATATTAACTAGGGTAAACTAGGTCACCACACCATCTGAAATATTGCATCCTGGAACAATGGCAAAAAGTTCTTACACTCTGTTATATAGCCTACCAGAATCCTCTGTGAGTACGGGTCACCACCTAAAGCTCCAAAAGTGTAAGTACCCAAACCAAAGCCTTAGCTTGGCTGTATTGGCACTCAGTCCTGCTGCGTACATGAAAACCAAGACCCTGAAACAACAACATTTGAAATGTTAGCTTAAAAGATTTGATTGAAGATACGCCCAAATGACTAGTTTACCTGGTATGCGATGTCAACGGACCCAACAAATATTTTTGGACAAAATATTTGATGAAAACATCACCATACTACTATGTCAAAACTTTTTTTCAATGACATAGCAAAGATCTTTTATTTTGACTTGGTATAGTTGAATTTAATTGTCCTGTTTGACGTTCGTTTGTTTCTTGGGATGATAAAACATAAATAGTAAATTAAAAGTCCATTCGGCGATTTTTTTTTATTTTGTGCTAATTAGAATTTTAAATTTTGAGTCAACAGGTTTTTTAGGGTGGGTCAGTTAGGGCACCTAATTTTTTTTGGCCTTGTTGTTGGATTTTTGGTTAATTCTCT
>JAMKCH010039864.1:0-12654 GCA_023653785.1 Ophioderma brevispina
GGTTCTAGTAGACTCATGGATGACAGAATCACAAGTTGGGGTAGTCACACACCACGAAATACAGATTGCTCTAACGTGACATTGTAGCATCCAGTTTACTTTACTCACTAGCCATCAATATGTAATACTCATGTTAATCTTGCTGCGTGTGCCTTAATTAGTCTCTATACACTGATAAATGAAGAAATACTTGTTTAGCGGAGTAAGAAAATTTATGCTCGTTTGTGTACTCAGCGCAGACTGTAGAGAAAGGAAGGACAGGGGAAATGTTCGCGATGTCTTTTTTTCCTTTTTTAAGGTTATCCCCTCAGAACACTATAAAGCAAATTTCAAAACCCATGAAAGTATTTTGATTCATGTGGTTTAGATTCTTTCTTTTAAAACCTAAATTAAACCAATTAACATAAATGTTTCCACACCTTAAAAATCGCAAAAAATTATCGCAAATATCTTGCAGCTTTTTTACAGCCCGGGTCGAAGTGCATGCCATCCCACCGATTTTGTTTGTTATGGTTGTTGCGTGAGCACTTTCACTCTCGATTGCACTCTTTTTTTGACTTGATATTTGAAAATTAAAAAATATACCATTGTATACATCTGAAGCAATACGTGAATATACAAACAAACTGTAAAAGATTACTTCTGTACTTTATAGTACCGTCCCTGAATGATAATCGAAGAAATTCACAATGCTCTCATCATGAAGAGCAAAAAAATGACCCAAAAGATATTACCCCATGTTTTTAAAGTAACAAAATTTATTTAAAAAAGGAAAATGTAACACAGGGGTACTTTTTTGAGTAAAATGTGTCCAAATTAAAATAAACATCTATATTTGCTTTTTTAATGATTATCTCATCATGTAATAAGTCAATATCATGTTTGCTGGGTGCAATGCTTTTTAATATACTTTCCCCTCCCCCAAACCCTACCCCACCACACCAGAACCCCCACCCCATCATGGGCTATGCATAATATTCTAATTGTAATGATTTTTTTAATGTGCTAAAAATTAGTTGCAACAGCCACATAAAACAAACGAAAATGTCTACATCAAAAGCTGTCCCAAGTACAATAAAGTCCAGGCAATCATTTGACTTAAGTAAACAATAAGATGGTATAACAAATCGATGATTAAACTTTTGCAAACGGACGCAAAACATGCTGGAGATGCAGTTTTCTCGGGAAGTGAGGCCTTCATTCGTGGAAAGTGTTACAAAACCTCCCTTTTTTTCAATCATATCAAACAATTGTATCTATATTCCTTACTTAAAGGGTGATGGTCCGATTTAAGGATATGAGTTTTTTTCATCTTAATAGATTGGCCTTTATCCAAAACCCCATCTGTAAAGTTGCGCGCCGATTTCAATCCGTTTTGAATGCGAGAGCTAAAAACTTATTGTGTAAGCCCCATTTACTCTTAATTTAATATTGGTCGACCAAAAATGGGGCACATTTTCGCTTAATAACTTTCCAAACCAAACATCCCGTTGCCCTAATATTTCACAGGTACTGGAGAAAAATAGTAGCTTTCTCTGATACCAAATGTTGACCACTTCCGGTAAAATCGGGGCTTCTGGGGACGAGGCTATTAGCGATCGGCCCATGGACCTTTAATTTAAAAAAAAACCTGCAGATCTAAATAAGAATAATATTAACTTTTAGGATAGGCAGTTTTCAGCACCTTACTCTTTTTTCTTCTTGTAAGGTTTTTTTTTTTTTTCTCTCTCCAATGGGGGGCGTGCGCCGATCACGCCCTATGGGTTTTTAGATCCGCCAGTGGCCCGTTTCATAGGTACATGTAGTGCAACTTTTGTCAACCAGGGAGTATTGTAGTTTCAAACACGGTATCAAGCTTTCGTTTTTTGTCTTCCTGTGGGTGTAAAGGAGTGATTTAATTTAAGAAAAAATAGGTTCTGGAGCTTAATCTTTTTTCCTTTGGTTGTCCTATTTTATCAACAAATTTTTAAACTTGAGCAATTTTGATGAAGACAAATGCCCTAATTTTAATGAACATTGACTTTTAAAACTACCAAAAGAAATTAGACTTGATCCTCATCAATTTATTTCACATAAGCATTTTTTTGGCAGCTCTGGCTGAATTATGAACATTGTCAAAGGTTAAATTTTGGCCAGTTTTATAACACTTTTTACCTCCTTTTGGGCATACACATGTTTTTGACATAAAAAGTTGTTTTTAAAAGAACAAAACATATTATCAGTTAGGAAATTTCCCATAGATTAATTACTCCTAGTTTGTATAATTATGTGGGAAATGCCAGCAAATCTCACTCAATGAATTGGCAGATACTAAAACTTATAATGCGTTTGTGTCTGATGTGACATGTTAATGGAATTTGAACCTAAAATTCTATTTGTTTTTCAAATTTTTAACTAAAACATAAAACTAATTTATGCTTTTACAATGAATAAACTATGACTACCTCACGTAAAAAATGCTTTGTGTTCGACCTTATGCTTTCTAATGTTAAACGCTGTTTGTTTGCTTGATTGCTTGTTTAATGCTGTGCAGGACGTGACAATGTCATTGTGAACGGAATCCATTTTTTTTTAAAACAGACTAAAACTTGATAACACTTAAATTAACTTTTTCATTCACAAGCCCATGCAAGATCATTACAACTAAAGTGGCTGGACGTGACAAATCTACGTCACGTCCTGCCATTTGAACGGAAAACTTCTCATTTGTAAGTCAAGACACATGGAAAAGTTGTCAAAACTATAAATATAATTTATTTATTTTTCAAGATTGTTCTAAATTGAAAGCTTATTTCCAAAACAATTGCACAAAAAAATACACTAAAGATGGAATCTATTTCATATGCAGAGCAGACGTTCTGCCATAAAGGTTGGACGTGACAAATTTGTGAACAGAACAAGAGCGGTCACCGCCCATGTGGATTCGTGGCACCTGTGGTTTGGTGGTTGGTGACTTGTGGGGTACTTTGGCGCCGTTTTGTGAGCGGACCCTGAAGGAATGCCTCCTTGGTACTGATACCATGAATTAAGAATGGTCTTAATTTTGTAAATGATGGAATAGTCTTGGTATTTCCAAGGTATTTTTGGTAAATGATAACTTATCTGAAATACCTTTAACACTGCCCTGGACGCCATGATAACCTGATAAAATGTGTGATGAAAATTGATAGCTGTCTTTATGCATTATTTACACCCCCGCTAATTTGTATTTTTTGTTTTGTGATATATATATGCTTTACACTGCCCTGGGAGACCCTATGTGAGCTATATTAACACTTCCTTGCCCAGGGCCGCCATTTTTAAAAAAAATGGGTGATTTTTGGGTGATTTTTACTACTGCTGCTTTGTCCTACTGATCTAATTTTCTCCAAATGGTTGATATTTTTTTGTTGTCAAATATATTATATTATCAACTAAGGACAAATTTGTATTTGATAAAATGCAATAAAAAAAATTGTCACGGTCATTGGACCGCTTGTGTCACTTGCCTTCGCGGTTTGAGAATGGGGTGAGTGACATGAGTACACCAAGGTGACATGAGTTCCCCAAGGTGACATGAGTTCACCAAGGTGACATGAGTACACCAAGGTGACATGAGGTCACCATGTGACATGAGTCACCAAGGTGGACATGAGGTTCACCAAGGTCACGTGGGGTCACATAAGGTCACAAATTATCTACAGCAGGGTCAGCAAGTACATGAGGTTCACCACCCCAACAGCTCCCATACGACAGCACCCTTCACCCTCCCGGACACAAACCCGCCCCTCCCTGTCGTTCAATAGCCCCGACCCTACCCCTCCACCCCGACCTTATTTTGATGAAATGTTCCAAAGGTCATGTGAGGTCACCAAAGTCAACAACATGATGTAACCAAGGTCACGTGAGGTCCCCAAGGTCACGTGATTTTTAATGAGGTCACCAAGGTCGAATGGGTCACCACCAAGGTCACATGGGGTCACCAAGGTCAAACCCCTGATCCCACCCCGACGCACACCACACCCCGACCCCTCCCCAACGCACCCCACCCGCCGCCACCTCCAAACATAATATCCCACCCCTCCTGACTCATCCCCACCACTAACCCCACCCGGCCCCCAACACCCCACCCTGCCCCCCATATGATTCACACACAAGATGTATGGTATATTAGTTTTTCATGTATCTAGGAATTTTGCATATCCGAGTGTAACCGTGTTAAGCGATACGCAATTATGCATATTTATTAAGCTCATTTGCAATACCTAAGCCGCATGTATCAATGTAACTTTAAAAGGCAAAGAAGATGCACACCATAAATGGTTTTTGCAAGTGAAGGAATTTTAACCATTCCGATGTACCTTTAATAAATAAAGTGATTACTCCTGATTTTTGGCATATTAATTAGCTCATCATTGCGCATATGTAATTTGCCTGAAGTATGCCCAACATCTAATCAGGAATCAGGTCGAGACTCTTTAAAACTTTAACCACCGCTTCCTTCCACCACGTTCCATCATTAGAACTCCTTACGGAACGCCAGATATAACTTGCACACCAGCCTTGCGGGAAAGGTTTAACATGTTGACCGCCAAATGTCAAATGAGGTCACCAAGGGCACATGGTATGAGGTCACCAACTGTCACCCCACCCCGTCCCCTCATTTCTCAAGTTACATACTCGTAGCCCTTACGAACTCATTGGAAACGTGCCACTCCAATTTGTTGATTGCCCACAACCATGACACGGTATAAAATTATAATCCCACATCACAGTGCATGGGATCCACGATGTCGATGAACTAGATCAACAATGGATCGTGCTAGTCTGGCTCCTCGGGGCCATATATTATATCCACAGCGATTTTTGGTTCAATTGCTAAAGCTAATCCACTGCCTCAAAAATCGCCTCCGGCGTCACTAAGCTTCACTAGAATGGTCTTGAAAAAGAACGGTTTATATGCATTAATTTTCGTCACTTCGGACACACGACGCCATTTTTTTTTCTGGCAACAATTCAAGCGTTTCTCTTCTATGTTTAGCTATTTTATAACGCAAAACAGCGCAAATCACTTGTTTGTACTTGCTACACTGCCCATCATGAATGCCCTGATTTTCAAGGAACTTAGCAATCCATATGACGCGGGTCATTTAGGGGGGTTGGACATCATGAATTCCTAAATTTCTATAAAACAAACCAAAGCCACGGCTCTTCCATGGACTTCATTACCCCACCCTCTTAAGGCTTAACCGATGGAATTGCACGGGTATAGGGGGCGCTCCGTGGAGTAACGGTGGAATATCTGAATCACTTGAGGTAGCTAGATCCGTGACTCTTCGCTGAAGCCCAAACCACCAATGTCAAAATTTTATACGCTTAGCAAGTTTAACTTCTTATTCTCATGATTTTCCAATTAAAAACAACTAATAATTGCTCTCTTATTGAACTGAGTTATTTAATATTCATTGTAATTACTGTTTCTGGTGCTTAATTATCTCTATACACGATTATTAAATGAGAATACTTGGTTTAGCGGTAAGAAGAACTTTAATGCTAGTTGTGTACTCAGGTCGCAAAGACGCAAGGGAAATGCTTCACGATGTTTTTTTTCACTTTTGTTAGGTTATCCTCAGAACACTATAATGGCAAATTTCAAAAACCCATGAAAGTATTTTTGATTCATGGGTTTAGAATTCTTCTGTTTAAAACTAAAATTAAACCAATTTTTAACCATTAAATGTCACCACCTTAAAAATCACGCCAAAAAATAATTAGGCGCCAAATTTAGCTTGGCAGCTTGTTACAAGCAAGGGTCAAAGTGCATGGCATCCCTCCCGATTTTGTTGTATGGTTGTTGCAGTTGAGACTTTCACTCTCGATTGCACTCTTTTTGTGAACTTGATATGTGAAAATTAAAAAATACCAGTTTATACATCTGAAGGCAAAAACTTGGAAATACTACAAAACAAAGCTGTAAAAAGATTACTTCTTACGGTAGAGGTACAGTGCCTTGAATGATAAGAGAAGAAATTCACAATGATCCTCAATCATGGAAAAGAGCAAAAAAATGACCCAAAAGATATTATTACCCATTTTTTTTAAAGTAACAACATTAGTGTAAAAAAGGAAAAATGTAACCCAGGTACTTTTTGAGTAGTTAAAATGTGTCCAAATTAAATTAAAAATCTATATGTTGCATTTTATAATGATTCATCTCATCAGGTAATAAATAATTATTCTGTTTTCTTGCAATGCTTTTATTTACTTTCCCTCCCCCAACACTACCCCACCACACCAGAACCCCCGCCCCATCATGATATGCATTATATGATTCGTAATGGTAATTTTTTTTTAATTGCTTAAAAGTAGTTCGCAACACCACAGGAAAACAAACGGAAAATGTTTTGTATGTACATAAATAGCTGTCAAAAGTACAATAAAAGGTTCAGGCAAATCGGTTGACTTAAGTAAAAATTAGATGGTATAAAAATTCGAGTTGATTAAAACTATTGCAACGGACGCAAAAAAATGCTGGCGATGCAGTTTTCTCGGGAGTGAGGCTTTCATCGATGGAAAGTGTTTACCAAAACCTCCGTTTTTTTTTTTCAATCATTATCAAACAATTTGTATCTATTCCTATACTTAAAGGGGGATGGTCCGATTTAAGGATATGAAGTTTTCATCTTAAGAGATTGGCGCCTTATTCCAAATTCCCCATCTGTAAAGTTTCGCGCCGATATTTCAATCCGTTTTGATGCAAGAGCTTAAAAACGTGATTTGTAAGCCCCATAAAGTACTCTGTGAAAATTTATATGGTTCGACCAAAATGGGGCACAGTTTCGCTTATAACTTCCAACCAAACAATCCTTTGCCCTAATATTTCAACAGGGTCAATGGAAAAATAGTAGCTTTATTCTGCTACCAAAATGTTGACACTTCCGGTAAAATCTGGGGCTTCTGGGGACGAGGATATTGCCGATCGGGCCATGGACCTTTAGTTAAAAAAAACATGACAGATGCTTAAAATGAATAATTTTAAATTTGAGGATAGGCAGTTAACACCTGACTCGTTTTTTCTTGTAAGGTTTTTTTTTAAATTTTTTTCTCTCTCCAATGAGGGGGGCGGTGCGCAGAGCACGCCCCTATGTAGATCCGCAGGGGCCTGTTCATAGGTAGATGCAACTTTTGTCACCAGGGGGGGTAATTTTTTCAAAACACGGTTATCAAGCTTTCGTTTTTGTCTCCTGTGTTGTTAAAGAGTATTAATTTCAAGCAAAAATAGGTGTCTGGAGCTTAATCTTTTCTCCCGTTGTTGCTATTTTTATCACAAAGTTTGAAAGCTGAGCCATTTGATGAAAAAATACAATAATTTTAATGGACATTTACTTTAACTACCAAAAGAATTAGACTTGTCCTAAGCATTTGTTTCAATAAGCATTTTTTGGCAGACTCTGGCGGAAATATGAACATATAAGCTTTAAATTTTGGCCAATTTTATAACCACTTTTTACCTCCCTTTTGGGCCCATAAAAACATGTTTTTGAACATGACGCGAGATCTTCCTCGTTGCATCTCGGGCGTCTTCCCGGCAAATGAGGCGATGTGTTCCTCGTGCACCTGGAACGTCATTCCCGGGAAAATGCTTTTCACTGCATTTCGGAGGGTTTGCCCGCAGAAGGCGCAATGCTTTTAATCAGGCGGGTGACACTGTACAAAATGCCCATAGACAAATTCGATATCGATGGTGATAGCGCCACCATTTCGATAATGCTACTTTTAATTATGCATAAAACGCATTCATGACGTACCGGAGCGATGGACGTAGCGTAATAGCGCCACGCTCGACTATGACGTAGCGTAATGGCGCCACTCACGACTGGCCAACTATACCACCCCGAAGTAAAGATTACCAGCCAGATCAGTGTGCAGTACGCATTCCACAGTACGTTTTATTATTTTATTTAGGATCCTGTTCTCAGGCATTCGCACGCGATGTTCTTAGTTGCATCGGGGACGTTTTCCGGAACAAATGGCGACGATGTTCCTCGTTGCATCTGGGCCGTCTTACGGGGAAAATGACGCGATGTTCATCGTGGCATCTTGGGCCGTCGTCCGAAAAAATTACGCGGTGTTCTTCGTTGCATCTGGGCCGTTAACGACTTTTAACGGCGACTTCCTGTGCCGGGAAAAAACGGCGAGATGCAAATGACCGCAAAATTTGTTTCTCGTTGATCTGGGCCGTTAACCGTTAAAATAAAAAATAGAGGGAAACCTCGTCTTGCAGTGGGGCCGTTGGTCGGCAAACGACCGGTCCGGTTAGGGTTAATTATCTCGTTTGTATATAAGATGGGTGCGAAAATGCCAGCAAAATCTCCACTCAATGAATGGCAGTTAATAAACTTGATTATGCGTTTGGTGATGGACGTGACATTGTAACGAATTTGAACCTAAAAATTATTATTTTGGTTCAACTTACATAAAAACAATAAAACTAATTTATGACTTTTACAGAAGTTACAGGATTACCTCAAGTAAAAAAATGCTTTGTTAGACCATAATGCCTTTTCTAATGTTCAAATGCTGTTGTGTGCTTGATGCTTGTTTAATGCTTGGGCAGGACGTTGAACATGCAATTGTGAACGGAAAGTACTTTTTTTGAAAACAGACCTTCAAAACGATAACACTTCAAATTAACTTTTCATTCACAAGCACATGAAAGGTTTACAACTTAAGTGGCTGGACGTGACAAATCTACGTCACATCCTGCCATGTTAACAGAAAACTATCATTGGTAAAGCCAAAAGACACATTGGAAAAAGTTGTCAAAACTGTAAACTAGAATTTGATAGTATAGTGAAAGTACTCTTGTTAAACTAAGTCTCATTAAGATGGAATCTATTTCATATGCAGAGCAGACCTTCTGCCTAAAGGTTGGGACGGACAAATTTGTGAACAGAAAATGGAACAAAGGATTTCATTAAGTGAAAACTAAGTAAGTTTATAACCAGACATCTAATTTTTTGTATCTATATAAATCTTGAAGGGGTCATTAAGGTAAAATAAATTTAGATACCACCAAATATAATCTTTTGGTCTATTGGGTATGAATGAATAATGAACTGGCAAATGTGAAACGGAAATGTCGGTCCTGCCACAAATTTTGACATGGTTCAACAAGTCCTTTATTTTAAAAGGGCTTTTCACTACTTTTGTTTTTACATGTTTGGAAAAGCCTCCACTAACTATCTCACAAAGTAAAACCTCAAAATGATGGGCTCAAAACAGGGTTTAATGGACAAAAAAACAAAAATACATGTTTTTCAGGTTGACAGTGATTGACCAGATTTTGACAATTGGGGCGAGTGTCCGCCTGAATACAGGGAGAAGAAAATTGGTTAAGACTTAGTGGAGGGGTAGGCCTGTAGGGACCAAGTGAGTAGCCAGAGGGGGGGGGGGCAGGGGGCCGTGGCCCCCCCCCCCAATATGGATTTCGGAGGGTTGAGAGGAGCCCGTCGGTTCACTTGGAAAAATCAGGTCTGGCACTTGCAGCGGGATTGTCGGCAAAAGTATAGGTTTAAAGCTCAATGGGACAGCGTGTGACAAGTAAATTTTTACAAAATCGTACAAAATTAGCACTCAGAAAGACATTTAAAGCAATAAAAACCCAAAATTTTAGGGGGCTTCGCCCCCCCTCGACCCCACCGGGGCTTCGCACCTGTGACCCCAAAAAGGGCCCTAAGGCGAGCCCTGGAACCCATACCCATTTTCTGTCGGATGAGATGCGACACTGGCCCCCCCCCCCAATATTGAAAATCTCAGCGACGCCATTGGTAGGGGACATAAGTGCAAATACCCAAAATGAATCCTCCAGCCTCTCTATTTACACAGGGTGGTTCCCAAAGTGACAAAGGCTAAAGTTGCATCTACATTATATGAAAACATGCATGGTGCATTAATCTTAATCATCCATGACATTAAAATTTTGTCTTTTCTACACAGGGCAGAAAATTTGTACAAAGTGAACGGGAAAGGTCACATTCCTGCGTTGATCCTGCACTCGTTTTGGCAGGGTTCAATTTGAAAAGGATTTACAAATAATTTGGTTTTACGTGTTGAGACAAGCACTACTAAATATCTACAATAAATAAAAGAAATCAATCTGATGGGATCAAAACAGGGTTATAGTGGTAGCTGAAAACAAAAAAATACATGTGTTTAGGGTTGACAAAAAATTGACCAGATTTTTGACCATTGGGAGGCTGTCTCCTGAAATACAAAGAGGAAGGAACTGTTAAGATAGTGGAAGTAGGCCCTGTAGGGAGTTAAAAATACCCACAATGATCTTTCATGCCCTTCTGTTTTTACACCACTAGTCCCAATGTCAAAAACTTGCCTTAAAGTTGACATTACCTGTGAAACTGGCTTATAAAATATAATATTGAATGGCTTGAGTATGATACCAGAATATATTGCACGAGCGAGAAAAATATTTGTACTCGTCTTCAACTTGTACAATATTTTTTCTAGCGAGTAAGTATTCTGTATATACAAAGAAAATGCCATCAATATTCTATTATATTTAAAATATCAGGCTGACTTGACCCAAACTTGGTTACAGTGTGGTTAGTCCAAAAAGTCTACCAGTCTGTCAATATGTCATTCTCGCTAAAAAGCATGGAGAGATACAATATTAAAAATAAAATTGTATTACATCCGGCGACTTTTACCAAAACTGTACAATACAAGATTTCTTTGCACACTCGGAAGCCCCTGATATAAATAATATAAGTTATACTGCATAACGCAATTGAAGTTCTATCTTCCCTTAACAAAGTATTTTTATTTCCAATACCAATTTTTGGCTGATACTCCAATATTTTTCCAACAATTTGTAAATGTGTTTAACATGTTTATACAATAGGCAAAGTACATGTAGCTTTCAGAAACCCCAACACCAATTTATAGACACCTGTTTTTCCCTTTCAGATTCAGAAGATGTGTTAAGCTTATGATTGTACACCGACACTCCTAGAAAAGGTTACAATAATGTCAAAATCTTTTGTGAATCATACATACATGTATGAGATACATATCTAGGGAAAATTTCAGTTAAATGTTTTAACACCTATATAACTAACTTGTTTTATGCCTCATGGCCAATTGCAAATCAGGTGATTGTAGTTAAATAGGTGCCAGGTTTCTTTCACACTGTATGCAATTTCATTCATCACCATGCTAAAAGTGGTGTGGAGTTGGCATGGGCAACAGAATTTCTGTAACTGTTATATCCAACCTGTGACAATCATTGTACAATTTCTAATGATAAAAAGGGTCAGAAGTCGAATAACTCCAATTTTTGGTTAATAACTAACTGTGCATTTTGTGTCCTGACACTTATTTTTCTTATGATTCAGCAAGATATATCCTCAAGAAAAGAATTTCCAAAATTTCAGTTTATTCTTAGTTGTGTATTGATGTTATGAGTGAATTACTTGTATCGTGCTGCACCACGCCTCTTTGTTGTAATCTCTGTCCGTTCATGGACAGAAGTCACCAAATTATGAATTTCCTTCAAGAGCAGATCAAATTTGCACGTTGGGCCAACTTGTTGTTCAGATGATTAAAAATCACAATTTCCTTGATGTAAATCAGGGACAGGCTGTGGATTACAATGGCCCCTTTAAAGGGTCCCAGAGGAGATGATAAAACCTACTCCAAATCTTTACGGGTCATTCCATTCCACTAACAGGGTGCCACAAAAAAGAATACACTACCAGTGACCATCATTAGTGAAACTATTTATTTTCGTCAGTGTCATAATAGATCACACCAGGTCCCCTGGAATTTTCTATTACCTCTGAAAAATCAATAGTTTCACTAATGATGTCATCACCACCACCAATAATATTGAATGCTTCTCGTCCCTCCATGTATACTGACTCCAAACCACATCAATTCTATTTGCATTTCCTAGGGACATTTAAGCTTTCATGTAGTGAAAACCCACCATTGGAATAAAGAGAAAAGGTTTAAAAAAGTTGTATGCAGTGTGAGGTGCATTAAAGAGAGGCTTTGTTTGAAATCATCATTTTGACCCCTTAAGCCAAGAAAAAAAAAAGTTTGTCCCCTCAGAGACCGCGCTGCATTAGGTTAAAATTGCTTTTTGACCGCATAATTTTTTTTTAGGTTTTACTCACTTGAAATTTTTTTTTGTAAAAAATTTCAGAAAAAAATGATAATTTTGCCGCGAATCGTCAAAAATTGAAAATGGGCCAAAAATGCATTTAAAAAAAAAAAGAAAAAACCGATTTCCTCATTAGCATTTTTCTAAAAAAAATGCATTTGCATTGCGATTTTCACATTCTCTGAGACAAACTTGTTTTTTTTTTTTTGGGGCGTCATCATTTTGGGAATTTTTTTCTCAAAAAACCTTCACCGGTTGATAGACAACAGGTTTCCTCAAACACATGGAAAAAAAGTCAATTTCCCTATTTTTCACCACACTCGGCACCCTTTTGGATCATATCTCAATAACGTTGTTTAGCGACTTCCCAACTCCTGATGCCTCACATTTGATGATTGTCTTAGTTTTTTTAAATAAGTGATATAAAAATTCTAAAGAATAATGTGTAATTTGAATACTTCTTTGACATACAGCTCACCGTGATGATCATC
>JAMKCH010039865.1:0-14309 GCA_023653785.1 Ophioderma brevispina
GAAAGTGGATGAGGGCATCCGACCATATAGTCAGGATGCATGGGGACTCGCTCTGATGCTGAGTACCATTTTTCGGCACATTGTAAAATATTAAATTGTTTAAGTGCCTCGACAGACTGTTTTCACATATGGATTCCATATAAGTTAACTAAGATGGAAAGCTTTAAAAACAAGCTTTACTTTGGGTGGCAATGTTATCCCTGAATTCATGACAGTGAATTTCTTGTACTTGCAAATATTTGTAAGAAATTGCAGAAACCTAAAAACAGTAAAAATTTGATTTTGAATTCGGTTAGGATAGAGTTTTTTGTTTTTCCATCAACGTTTAATTTTGCATTAACAACACAGAATTCATGATAGTGATTTGAACTCCCCAGCACTAGGATTAATTAAGAGTAATATTTTAGCCTTAGTTTTGTGGTTTCTTCTCCAAGGAATTCACATGATGGATTAAGAAAAACCCTCTCAGATTATTTTTTTTTTATATCTTGTCCGAATAAAGTGCGACCATTTTGGTTCGACTCTGAACTAATTTAGCTGCGTTGATATTTTGGGGATGGAATCCTTAAAATCTATTTGGTTGGGAATTCGTACCTACTACTTTACTTTTTTTGAAAGCAACGGAGCACAAAATAAGGAACAATCAACAGAACAAGTTATACACTATTATTCTATTGGTCAACATAGCTAAAACCTTAAAACCGGCAAGTAAATGTAGTAATAAAAACAATCTGATCTTCAATTCAAAGGTACGTTCATCAAGTACAATTAGTCAGTATGTAACAACTCGTTCTTTAAATGCAAAATCTCAATTGAATTTTTGGAATTCGTTTTTCAATATTTGAAGAGCACATTAGCTGAGCTCTTCAACTAAGAAACCGCAATTGTAATGTATTGTAATGTATAGTAATAAATATAACAAAAAAACAACCAACTAAAACATTTTAAAATTTTGTAAATTATTTATTTTTAAAAGTCCTAGAACAAAAAAAATTAAACATTTGAAAATATATAATGTTTAACGAATGAATTTTATGTGAATTAGACTGCACTAAACAACGTTAGCCTAAGGATTGTTCACATCAATTCCTTTAGGGGTGTCATACGCTACATATCATATTGGATCATTAATACTACCACACATTTTACATACTAAAATTTTAAATTGCCAGAGCAATATTCATTTGTATTGTAGGAAATGAGCAACAAACAATTTGAGATCTAGTTTCGTCAAAATTGGAGCACTTTGAAAGATTGAGCCCAAGGATGATCTTGACCGTTGATCCTATAATCCTGAAACTAAAATACTATACCCTTTTAATCTCAGACCCATTAAAGAATGGTGTATGTTTCAAAACACCTTGTTTTTAAATCGTTGACCCCTGAACAAAACTTTCCTCCACCACTGTTTTACATGTTCCCTCCCCCCTCCCCATTTTAGATTTTTCAGACTTTTGACACATATTGTGACAAGTTAGAAGAGATACCAAAAATGGTTTCTGTTTTGCAATTTTTTTAAGTAAATTAATTTTTTTAATTTTTTTATTTTTTTTCAATTTTTTTAAATAGGAGGCCAGTAAGATCCACACTAAATGGTGGCCCTCAAGTGGTTTTAAAGGTAATTAAATGAGATTGCAGCCGTTGAATTATTTAAGTAAGTTGAATATAATTGCCTCTATAAGCGCGCTTTCAGGTCACCTGGCCAGATTAGTCTTCCGTAACAACCCAAGCATCGAAGTATGTAAAAGACTCCACACACATTCAGAAAATATCAGCTGAACTAGGCGCAAGAATGTAAACTAATCACCAGCAGAGATATCAGGTAACCAGGTGCATGTATTGTATTCTTCGCATGCTTGAATGATCTGAAGAGTAACAAAAGTCCATTTAACATAATTTACCTTCCTTCTTAATCCACCTGTCACGTGGTGGAATAAGGCGAAAAATTACATTATGCATGAGGCAATAATGGCTTGTTCGACAGGCTGTCTGTAGCAAAATTTGCATAAATCGGAAGTGTTTCGTAATCACTTGAAATGGAGCGCCATTTTATCATATAACGATGAAATTCGGCTTAATGTAACTGAATAAAGCGTGATACTAGTACTACGACTCAGTACTGCTACTACAACTCATACTACTACTACTACCATTACTACTACTCTACTCAAGTACTACTACTACTACTCAGTACTACTACTACTACTCCGTACTACAAAAAAAAAAAAAAAAAAAAAACTACTACTACTCATACGACTACTACTACTCATACTACTACTACTACTCAGTACTACTACTGCTACTACTCGTATTTTTTTTTACTACTACTACTATCATACTACTACTACTACTCATACGACTACTACTACTACAGTACTACTACTACTACTCAGTACTACTACTACTACTCCGATATTAACTACTACTGACTCATACTATACTACTACCAGTACTACTACTACTACTCAGTACTACTATTCTACTACACTACACTACTACTACACCACTACTACTACTACTACTACGTACTACTACTACTACTACGTACTACTACTACGTAACTACTACTACGTACTACTACACTACTACGACTACTACTACTACTTACTACTACTACTACTACTACTACTACTACTAACTACACTACTGATACTACTACTACTACTACTACTTCTACTACTACTACACTACTACTACTAATAATAATAATAATATGTGGAGATCGTGGCCTAGCGGTTAGGGTGCACATTGGTGCCTCTGGCGCAAATTTACATCAAAATTCCCGTGTTCGAATCCCGGTGGGTCGTGGCACTTGGCTGGGATTTAATTCCGGGTACTACCAATTCTGGCTTTGATCTGTAAATACCAGCTCATTGTTCAATACAAATTAATCCGCTCTCCTCCATGTTCACTTGGAAATTGGGCAATGGATCATGAAAGCATCCCGTCCTTCGAGGGACGTTAATCCGTCGGTCCCGTGACAGTAGAGCCACAACTGTACATGTCACGCAGTCCGTGTCGAATAAGAGTAGGTGTAAACCCCTGACTGTTCCATCCGCCCCAGCCTCAAATATCGGTCCTTGTAGAGCGTCCGTATCATGGATCCACGCGGCCGGATAAGCATCCCTTGCCTGAACAATCCTAACACCACCACAAAGCCATTACCAAGACTTTTGGAACGATCAAAGCAAAACTAATAATAATATAAGATCTAATATTATATTAATAATAAAGAATACTGAGCATAATCTGAGTCCTAATTTTACCAGCCCATCCAGTTCCGTGTTAAAGAGGCCCTTTAACAATATCCTATATATTTTCACTGCGTTTTTATGATGAAACATGAGATGTGACCTTCCAAAATTCAATGCAAAAACTCAATTTTACCAAAAAAGGTAAAATTTAACATATTTTTACCGATTATCTTACGGGTAATTCCGATTGTATCGGTGAGAATATTATTATCATAAAATGGCACGGGGCGTATAAGAGAATTTGGCTTGGACCGTAAAATATGGTTGTATAATATATACTCCCTACTTCAGCGCTGAAGTCCTTATTGTTGTCTTTATTATTAGATGCTTAAAAAGATTGAAAATATTGAAAAAATTGGATGAGCTATATTGAAGCACATTAAACTGTATTCATGGTTAGAAAAATGGCCTTAAAAATGTTAGACTGAGTTGGATATGGAGTTTTGAACGGTTATTGTAACGTCGCAGTTGTTGGTTTAACTCAATCACCGATGAATATTTGTCTTGCCTGAGGAAATGAGAATCATAATTGTGAGCGATGTTTATATGGAACAGGAAGTAAGTCATTGTGATCTCACCGGGCTCAATTTATATCCTTAATTCTCGTTCCTGATGACCTCCCGCACGCACACAACACTGTTAAAATGCATCCCGTAAGGTGACCATAGGCCGCGTAATTGCAAACACTTGTCCGTTATCCACCCCCCGGCGTTGTCTTTTTATTACGAATTTTCCTTTTTTCAAATAGTTTTAAACAGCATTTTTTGTTTGTTATTTTAACAATGTTTAATAAAACATTTAAAAAAAAAAAACGCATTTAAAAAAAAATACAGCTTTCCTGTGAACAATTAGCATGTGCCGACGCTAATGCTACGCTGCCACCAAACGCGAATTTTGTACCGGATTTGGCATTTTCTAATTTGTTCTTTTAAATTTTATCTATTAAACCTTGTAACGTGTATTACTGACACTCATGTTTTGATGCATATTTTAAAATAAAATTTTTCATATTATAATTATGAATTCCAACCAACCAAAGGAATGGCTTCTTGAGCTCTACAATTAATGCCTTATTTCTCACAGGTTTCCCAAGATCTGGAGGAAGCACATGTAATGGCATCCTAAACCCGGGGGGGGGGGCAATTTCTCATGACAGGGGGTTCATCCGTGGCTAAGCATCATAAAAAGCACCCTAAATACGTATTTTCGAAACTTGAATTTTCACCCCTAAACCCGTATCAGCAAGCGCAATTAGCTACCCCCCTAAACAAGTACTTGATGGAATTTGCGCCCTAAACAGTAGCAGTAGCGCAATTTTGCATACCCTAAACAAGTATCTGTCTTTCTCTACCATACCTTAATCAATTAATTGATTGGCAATTAATTACCCCTTTATACGTAAAACCCCAAAACCATAATTCTTTTCAGTGAAATTTTGCACACCAGAGAGGCTTGTCTGAGCTTGGTGTAATTTCAGAGTATCTGGGTGAAAGTTAATTTTCCATCCAGATATATCCGAGGAAAGGTATTTAAAAGGGGAACTGCATTTTGAGCCAGGGGCGTATCAAAAAAAAGTGGACGACATGGCTGCTGAGCGGCCATTGCGCTTCATGCAAGCGTCACTTTCCAAACGCACATTTTCATGCGAATTTGATAGAGGGGGGATCCCTTGCAATCTTCACTTTCCAAATCCACATTTTCATGCGAATTTGATAGAAATGATTTGAAATTTGTAAGTGATTCACTATAGCAAAATATAGATATGATAAATGGGCTTATAAAAAGTAAAACAGACTTGATGGGTTAAAGTGTCGCAGAGAATTCATATAGTAACTGACGCGGGAGGGAGTGTCGCTCTCTCTCGCGGAACCCATACCAAACAATGTGTTTGCTTTCCGAAACACATGTTCTCATGCAAATTTGATAAAAACAATGTGATATTTGTAAGTGGATAACTTTAAAATGCATATAGGCCAATGATCGACGGTATAAACGGGATAAAACATAGTTCATGCATGTAAGGTTTTATTTGAAATCATAAAATTAAAGGGGCTCATGGAGAGTTCGTAAGCGGCACGGGGTGGGTCGCGGAAACCTTGGAGTATTTAGTTTTCAAGACATTTTCTATGGGTCTATAGGATCCGGGAGAATTCGAATTTAGAGAACGTTATTTTCGGCACTTATTTCCGCATTGCAGGGCAGCGATAAATCGGCATATTCCCTGAAAATTGCCGAATACGCGCAATTATGCACCCCAAATTATGTCCCAAAAGTTATTTTAAAGAAAATTATAAACCTAGAATTGACTGACATTTAAATAAATTATGAGTTTTAATTGCTAAAACATTGTCCGTTTCATGGGTCAGTGATATAGAACAATTTTGGTATAGCGACATAATCAGGCAATCACAAAAAGAGTCGTCATATCTCAATCTCAAACCAATAGGCATGTACTAAAAATCACGTGTATGGTTTGTTTACCGCGCGTAGCGTGAAAAATTTTGGAAATTTAGGGATTTGAAAGCACAGCTTTGAAGGCAAGTACAGCCTTCCGGAACACTTTTTAATTTTTTTATGCTGAAATGAATATGGACCCTAAATGCGTAAGTCCTCAATTAGAAAATATTGATACCCTTTTCTTGATTTTTGGTGATTTTTAGACCCTTTTCACGTTACGTACGTAACGTGCCTCGTCCTGAAAAAAAAAACTACCCTTTTACGTGAATTCTTGGATACGGATGATACCCCCTTGTATATGAAGACTGATCCCCCGGGCTCCTAAAGCCCCTAAAGCCTGGGAAAGATCCATCCAATCCCATGAACTACAGACCACTATCACTCCTCAGCGACACCTACAAGCTCTTTGAACGTCTCCTGCTCAATCGTATCGCACCTGTGATAGAAGAACACCTCATACCAGAACAAGCAGGTTTCCGGTCAGGCAAATCAACAACAAGCCTAAGTACTTAACTAACTCAACACTTGATGATGGTTTTGAGAGGGTACGGTAACCGAGTTTGTGTTTCGGTGACCCGATCAGCAGCTACGACACTTGTTAATACATATGCTACGCCAAAGCTCTGGAAATCACCAGGAGATCCGCTTGACTGAGCTTATCAAATGAATTCTGGCAACAGGATGTTCTTTGTTCCGCTAGAGAGCTGACGGCGTCGACCTCAAAAATGGACTACAACAAGTAGCGGGCTTGCACCGCTCCTGTTCAACTCTAATACCAACGACCAACCCCGAGTGCAGGAACCTGTCGGTTTTATTTATGCGCCGACTTGAAATTAGCGCACAGGAATTCGTCTTCACAGCTGTTTGATGAATCACTCCTATATGAGGGAAAACCCCGACGTGCAAATCCATCCCGACCCAGGTGTGTCTTCCATCTACCAACCGTGAAAGCCAAACTCAGCCTTAAAGTATCTGGGTATGGAACACTCCTGGAGTCACTGTGATAACCCTGCTACCTAGAGTTACCTTGGGCCGCACTCTGTCTCTTATAGACCACATCGAGAGACGAAGAATAAAGTATGTCACGCAATTATATCTTGAACAAACGCACTGGGCACAAGGAGGGGGTGTGTTCACCCACATATCCTAAGATCAGCGGCACTTGTCCTGTGCTATTCATTTGCAGAGTAAGGCCCTGCCCGTGTGGGAAAGTCATCAACCATGCCATGAAGTTTGTTTCAGCGTTAAATGCCTCTTTATCACGATGCCTCCGTCCAACACAACGAAAACTTAATACATCCTATCAAATTGGCCTCCACCATAACAGCCGTCGTAGTGTAACGAGCATCCAAGAGCGTAGCTTGCCAAGTATCTAATGGGAAGCACCCTACGTCCTGGACAAACCTTCTGCCAACCGCCTAAATCCAGACAGACTTCGTACGCCAAAAGTTCAACCCCTTGAAACAGTTTAAGGAGTTTAAGGGAGTTGCCTTGTGGAGAGAAAGACTTAATTGCCACCACCAAGTAACATCTATTGGTATTGAACCGGTGAGCATCTTCCACCTGGAGCTTACTCGACATGGGCTGAATGGCTAGCTCAACAGATGGAGAACCAAATTGGCTGATCTAGAGGTTTCCTTGCAGAAGTTGGTCTACCTGGAATCACAATCGATGTACACTACCTGTGTTTGTGAACAGACCACAGAATGGAACATTCTTGGTCTGCCCACGCTGGAGCACAATGCACAAACAGGACCTTGGCGGATTCAGTGAGCAGCCCAACGTTGTACCCATCTCTGGCTGGATCATATTGAGACCCCACATTTTGGCCACGATACGAAGAAGACCAAAACAAATACAAAAACAAAAAGGATGTTGCCATTATTAAAAAAAGTATCTAAAAGATGGGGGGGGGGGGGGGCTGTTGGATGATTTTTTTTTAAAAAATTTGGTCATGTGTACGGCCCGTGTGTTATAAGATGAGTCCTATACCACTTATTGACAATCACTTCCTGTAACCCCCGGTCCTGTTTTGTTTTGTCCTGTCTTGTTTGTTTTTTTGTCGCCGCCTTTGATGGCCCACATTAAGTCCCACTTTCTACTTGGTGGTCAATCTTAAAGTTCATTTGATCTTAATGCCTCTCCCACACACATCTTTCCCCGTTACTCATTAGTATTATTTCAACATGTTATATATCTTCCTATAATCGGTTTGGTTTAAATACCAAATCTTACTGTATTCCAACTCATGTATAATATATCTTATTATAGATTTAAAATTTGGATGCTTATTGTAATCATTATAGTATACTTATATACACGTCTAATTCTCCCATTGTTTAAACACTATAATTCGATAACGTTATTGTATTGGATTAATGTTAAATCATGGAGATGAGGTGTTAATAAAATATTCTAACTGCTAACTGTCGTCTAACCTATAAGTACCTTAAGAAAAGCATTTCCCATACAAAAAAAATCGTAAGATGTACTGCCTCTCGAAATGTTTTTATTTTTACCGAGTGTTGAATTTTCTTTGCCGTTAAATTGACATTTTCCGTCCAATTTGTGAACCTGAAAGTACCATTGACAAAATGTACAATACACCGTGCAGCTCACTTTAATAGCATAAAACATGCAAATATTATTTTATACTGTTTTTAAAAATCCGTACGATACTGGAATTTAGAGGATCATCATACTGAGATTATTGCCCCGCGCGGGGGACGGGGCTATATATTTGTGGAGTACTTGAACAGGACATTGAGTTTTTGCTGCATTGAAGCATGAAGCGCCTTGGTCATAACAATTTTCCATGACAATTGAAAATGATGAACAGTGCTAAATTACGTACTGGTTGTGATGAACAGGCGTAAATATTAATGCAACCCAAATAGTTTTTTGTAAGTAAATGATGATACAGTGTGTGAGATAGATTGTATTCAGTGTTTTGATACAATTCATATGGATCGTACAAAGTTTCGATTTCCACTTGTTTAAGTGGGTCAAATATCAAATATCAAGCCAGTTGGGCGAAGTGCCAGCAGTGCCTGGTGCTATCATTGCGTATTTCAGAATAGGTGACATTCTTGACAGCTGACTCAGTTACGATGGTCGAGTCGACTATTTACCTACTACAGTAAACTTGAAAAGAGTATGTGCCCACTGAGTTTTGTTCGATACCCTATTTAATACAATCAGTTTTTCAATAAAAATCACTACCCCTAGCCATTTTTTTTGTTGGAAAATGTTATTATTTATCTCTCAATCTTGGCTAAAATTTTCGAATGTTTTAAATAATTCTGCCATTGCGCGGGCATACATTGGTGTCCAGCACCAACATGTTCTTGGATTTATATAGGAAAACCGTTAAATTATAAACAGTGTAAATCATATTCATTAATGTTTTTTTTTTTGCTGTATTCTGCAGAGTATACTGCAGATGTACATTTGCGCCCTCGTCCAGTGGCATGACACTATTCTGTAACTAAGTCTATTTTGACGGTCAAAATATAAAGAAAATCTGCAAAATTACGGTATATATTTTACCGTCCAGAAATAATTATAAGTTTTACGGTGATTTCCACATATGAAAATCGCACAATCAAAGAGGCTGGATTCAAGGCAAAATTAAAAGAATGCAATAAAATGTAAACTATGATATTTTTTGTTATTTGGAGATATCCGGTCCATTGGATATATTTTAACACTTAATACCATGAGGACATTTCCAGAAAGAAGAGCCCATTTCTTTTCATATGTGGAATCATTTAGACCTAACCTGAAGTGAATAAGCCGATTACCCTATCTTAATGTAAATAGATTATATTTTTTTTATATTTTTCTTTTTGTATTCTCTGCATGCTTAGTTGTTCTAGAGGCAGGTATGTGAAATCGCCCTATACAGCTGACCCCAAAGTATAATTTGTTTTGACTATACTCAAAGGTTCTGGTGAGTGGTTCAAACTTGTTTTAGGGTAACCTTCAATTCAGAAAAAATGACTAAGCAAAAAAAAAAACACAAAAACAAAACAAAACAAGCCCCTCAAAACCTCAAACGACGAACTAACGAACAACTAACAAAAACAAAGCCCTTCAAAACAAGCAATGAACGCACGGAACGAACGAACAACAAACAAACAAAACGCATTGCATTTTAACACTTTACAACTTCGCCCGACGCATACTATTTTTAGCCTCATGATTTCAAGGTGGTTAATTTTTTTTAACGAGGTTAAGTTTGTATTATGGTCGCTCACCAGATGTTAAAGGAATATATATCCAATCACGACTCTTGGCAGTTTCGTCATTCACCTGTCAGTCTGCGGGAAAACCGTTTGCTGTTTTTAACGAGTCATATAATATGGCTTAAATTTGAACTCAGGTCCCGCATCTTAATATTCCAAATTGACAGCAATTAAAAAGAGGGCCATATTGTGGCAATAGCAACGAGGTGATTTCGAGATCAAAATCCACCTGTGGCAAACATAATTATGGTCTCGAGATAAGGACGGATTTGCACGTGTTCATATACAATAACGACCTTGACATTTCAGATTTATGCGTGTGCAACTGCATTATACAGATGCGTTGAAAGTTAGGTAGACGTTTCATGTAGAAGTCTCATGGATGCAAATGAGGTATTAGAATTGATTCCGTCATGCGCTGCTTGACGTTTGCAGTAGCGCTTGACGGAATGAATGGCAATACCTCATTTGCATCCATGGGACTTCTATATGAAACGTCTACCGAAAGGGGATAGGGCTCTTATGCATCTGCACCTGAAATCTGAAGGTCGTTAGTCTCTTAATTTTCATTTTCGTTTTTATCGATCTTTTGTAGAATTTTTACTGATTTGTATTTTAATTACTTTATATGATTATTCATGATTTATTGTTAAAAGTAACTTTCTCCGGGAAAGCAGTGACCCCAAATGAATAATTAAGTTTTATGTGTAGCAATTAGATGTAAATTATTTTTGTTGTTGAACATGACACGTTTTTGGTGCACCGAAAGAAGAAGGAAACAATATTGGTCTATATTCCCTCTGTTGACAAAAAAATAACATGTTTTATTGACTTCTGGGGGAAACTAAAAAATATGTCTCCGTTAGACAATGCTACAACCAATGACGTATATAAAATCTACACTGCTAACGCTGATATTACGTTGGTCAAGTTGCCGTAGGACGTAGACGGGTTTCCTTTCAATCTTGAAATTAAAGCGACACTGGCAAATTTGAAAAATAGTGCGCCCTCAAGATTTTTCAGAACTGATATCTTTGCATGGTTGTCAAGCTTTTATATCCCTAATGTCCCTTAACTGCATTTATTTGCAATTTCAAAAATCACGGAGCGGACCATTGCCTTGGGTTTAACAAGAAAAATAACGCTACCCCCTTTTTGCTGTGATTGTCAGATTTTCCTCTAGGGACGTTAGGGATATACATTAGCCCTCACCTGAATTATTTAAGCCCAAATGCAGCTACCTTAAACAGAACGATAGTTCAGAACGATAGTTTTATAATAAAATGACTCCGGAGTTATTTATTAAGCAGGCGACGAAAATGACGTTTAACAAAAGAAAACACACGCCGGAGTTGATTCCTAAGATATCCACCCTGTTTGACTGGTCTGTGACCTTTGTGGTTTTAATATCAATGAGTAGGCGTCTATGATATTCATGTTGACAGATGTTGATTAAAGTTACGGCAAACTTAAAAGTTAGCCTACAAATTACCTGGATGCTTAAGCATCTTAATAAAGACTCATTGAATATAAAAACACTGATTCTATATACTACCCGCCTTAGCGTATCAATGGGGCAAATATCGATATAAAAATGGCACATCCAAAAGTAATAGGTTTCATTTTGAACCAGGGAGTCTATAATAATGGGAGAGGAAAAATCACCCAGTCTGGGTGAGGCCTCGGTCCGGCTATCCTTCAATGTTGAGGGCAGTATTCAATGTTGGTGAACTTGATGAGGACCTGATAAGAGTGGTTCAATTGAAATATTTACATATTCAATGAAGCTGTTAAAGAAGATCAAATCTAAATCTAAGATAGTAAACTATGTTTATCTGATAAGTATTGTTTTCATCTGATAAGTATTGTTTTCTCCTTTCTTCTTTTCCTATTTTTAAATCGCGATTTGTTGGATATAACTTCCCGTATGTGTTACAATCACGAGCAATCTTGTAGGACTTTCACTAGTCTACTTACGTCATTACCATAACCATGCTATCCCCACACTGCGCGGGGGCGCTATAACAGCGGTTCCCTGGCTTTGTACGTGCTAAATATGTGAGTTTCACAGGCCTGTTTGAACGCAAACGACCGTTACTGCACATGTGTATGGAGGCACAAGTGTATCACTTTTCCTTATCTCTAGATAAGGAAGCCTTATCTCCAAATAACACTCCGTTAACTGGAGATAACAAAGCTGAACCCCAAATAACGCGCCTTATCTTAAGTTAACAAAGCTTATCTCGAGATAACAGAGCTGAACCCCAAATAACGACCCTTATCTGGGGTTAACAAAGCTTATCTCGGGATAAGGTCTATTATCTCGAGATAAGGCACCCTTATCTCCAGATAAGAACGCTGAACCCCAAATAACGCACCTTATGGAGTTAACACTCCTTATCTAGGGTTAGCAAAGCTGAACCCCAAATAACGCGCCTTATCTGGAGATAACAAAGCTTAACTCCAAATAACGGCCCTTATATAGGGTTAACAAAGATGAACCAAAAAATAACGGTCCTTATATAGAGTTAACAAAACTTATCTAGAGATAACCCAAACTCCCAGATATTGTTGTCAAGATATACAAAATAATACCAATTCATTTAAAAAGAAGGGATTGTTGTCTGAATAATAATAATAATAATAATAATAATAACAATAATAATGATAATAATCATAATAATAATAATAATAATACAGATTCATTAAAAAAATTAACGAAAAACGGACATACCAAATATATTTGAAAATATTTTACATAATAGTACAACAAATGTTCAAACACCCCAGCCCCAAAACATATTGTTATATTGGTAAAATATTTGTGTGACGAAAATCTCTAAACATATGCCTCCTACATGTGCAGTTGTGGGCACTCATGAGTTAATTCAGATCGCGAAAGAGTGGATGCTAGTCCAGAGGATTAGCCAAAAACAAATTGGTGAATGAATATGACATTTAGCACAGACTTAACATGGAATATCGCTGACTATTTCAAAACGGACCTCAGCTTGATTGACCTCAATTTTCAAAACGGCTGCCATTTTTTATTTTCAATTTGTCTCATATCTCGGTTAATAATACTAACAGGAGAGTAAATCCTCGTGTCTATTACCCCGTATTCATGGTCAAGGAACTAAATATGCTTTAAAAACGTGTGTCAGGCATTTTGTTTTCAATATGGCACCAAAGGTACACTAAACCTGATACTTTTCTTATAAGCTTTGCCACAAAATAATGGTTTCAACTTGATTTTGTGTAGATCCTTATGTTTTCAGGGGGATAAGAAATCGAAATATGATATTACGTAATATCTTCTTCAGCCAACGGTTCATATAGCCGTCATTTTACACTCCAATATCTTATTCACAAATAATGTACTGAATTGAATTGATGTTTGTGTCTAACCGAGTGTTGTCAGGGCCAATAAACCATTATAACAATATTAAATAGTAATGTTTTCTCCCAATATCAATATTAGCATAAATTAAAGTCTTAAAAAGTCGCGACCTATCCATTCGAAGGCTCAGCAATCAAATCACGCGTTAAGCATAGCTCTACGAGAATCGAACCAGAGCCGCGTTGATGAACGGCGGGCGATTCGATTGCTACAACAACCCTACCGCCCATAATACACTAGCTTAGTATAAAAGTGTATTGAAATGACCTCTATGGTCAAAAGACCAAACAGAAATCGTATTAAAAAGACAGTAAACTTGAAACTGTATGCCCATAAAAAGAATACCAACGTGGAGAACGCAGGGGCAGAAGGAACTCAAATGCCAACCACTGTTCGAGTCCATCCCAACAATCCTGTCAGCTTACTGATCGAGGGACTATCGGCTGGAAAATGGAGCCATCATCTTCTGTCGTCTCAATGTATTATTGCACTGAATTGCATTATAATAATTCATAAAAGCATTCAATGAAGGAAAAGGAGTATGTTATGTTTATACAAAAACAAGATCGAATGTCTGGAGGTCAAGTATTCGATTTCGGTATTTAACTTTTGTTTAGTTATTATTACACCGCTATTTAGAAAATAGTAAAAGGCCAGAAAGACAGAAAAAGAAGAAAAAAAACCCCCAAAACTAGGCCTACATTATTGTGAGAGGATACGGGTAGGTCATATAGGTTCAAACAAATTATCAAGCACCCGCAAATCCAGGGTGCAATGGTTTTGGGGTGTAAATAATTATAAAGGGCTGTTTGATATTAGAGTGTATCGGTGCGCATGGCTACCGAGCGCATAGAGAACTCTGTAGCCATGGCGCGTATGTTCAAGGGTATTATTTTGAAGGATTCATTTTGCAGGGGAAGTTTTGGAGTTTTGTGTACATTCAATACAAAA